>FJUW01000101.1:0-58550 GCA_900074885.1 Rhynchosporium graminicola | reverse complement strand
ATAGCTAAATAGAGATCTATAACTAATATCTCTAACGTAGATTACGACCTTTTATCTCTTATTATTAAGATAACTAGTCGGAATTCTTACTTATTATAGATTACACCTAGATAACTCTCTCTTACGAATCCCTTAGAGGTCTCTTACTCTTTAAAGTCGTTTATAGATATATACCCCGCGTTAATTAGAATTAGAAAGACTTACCTGACTCTACTACGCCTACTAATAAGTTAAATACTTAGTAAGCTCTAGATTACGCTAATCGCTTACGCGATACCTAGACTACTGCTTAATCTAGCCTCTAACGTGTATAAGCTAAGATATCCTAATCCTATAATTGCTCACGCCGTGAAGTCGACTTTACTATAGATAACCTTATCTAGCTAGATATACGCTACTTTATAAGTACTTAACCTAGTAAAAAACTCGACTTCCTGACTAATAGACCTTTCTGTATAATTAAAAAGGTCGGAAGCTCTTATCGTCTAGAGCTCCCTACTAGTATAAAAGTATATAACGTATTCCCTGCTACTAAGCTATAGAAGTATCTAAATAACCCCTTACTAGGATAAACCTTACTACTGCTACTACTTATTAATATTACTAGTGATAATAAATAGGAGATCGAAGATATACTTACGTGCCGTAAGTAGCGCAATAGCCTCTTATACCGAGTTTCCTAGTTAAATTAAGATGTCGACCTTATATAGTACGATACTATAGATATTAAATACGCTCCTGCTAAGCTATAATAATTCCACCTTAATAACCTAACGTAAGCTAGACCTCTTTCTATATTATTTAATTAGCTTAAAGCTTTTTACTATAGAATTAATAATTATTATTACCTTAATAGTAATAAGGAGATAGACTAACGCTCGAGGGCGAGCTTTTTTCGGAGGGGAGGGTAGTATAATAACTAGTTAGGTTTAGAGGTCTCTCCCTATTAGTAGAAACACTTATTACTAAGCGAGATTATACGAGTAGAGTTTAGGGGCCCCTTTTTATATATATACTTCTATTCTCTCTCTACTTCTTCACTCCTTAGTTATAGATTCTTAAGTGATTCTTACTACTTTATATTCATAGTAATGTGAGGTCTTATTACTCAGGTAGTTTTGAGACCTTTCTAGAGCAAGCGTCACAAGCGCGGGGTTATATTAATAGACCGCGAGAAGAGGTCATTCTCCAGAATAAGCCGGTTTCGTCCATATTATATATATCCTCCTTGTTATATTCGCTAGCTAGTGTTCGTAGAGCCTTCATCTCGTCTTCAGTCGATTCTAGTATAGAGGCGTCTTCTTCAAAGCGCTATTATACTCGTATGTTATATCTCTTCTTATAGCTTTCAAGCTAGCGTTTACTGAATTCAGGGTAAGGCTTACTCTGATATTAAGGTAATTAGTACTAGAGAGTCTACGCCTTCTGCCGTATGATTTTACCTATTGTAAACCCTCCGCGAGCCTCAATCCGAAGCTACTATTATATAAGAATCTGCTCTAAGTCTTCCTAATAGCCTACTTATAATCGTGACTATATACTATTAATTACTGAAGCTATAGACGTGTTATTAAGGTGGGAGAAATGAGCTCTAAGAGACTCTGATATAGTTAACTAGCTAATCTTATAGTTAAATTAAGTATAGAACTAATTAATATAAGCCTTATGAGATAGTATAAGCGTTTGGGAGCTTCGCTAGCGTCGTAGAGCTTATCGCTACTTAATTGTAATTGATATTCGAGGCATACCGAGCTAAACTGATATAACGATATACGGTAATTTAGTAACGATATCGTTGATATTAGGAATTATATAAGAAAACGCTCCGTCTGTGGAAATATATCGCTATAATGGAAATATCGTTATAACAGTGATCGTTATAACAGGGGTTTCACTGTAGAGAGTAGTAGAACTCTATCGAGAACCTTCATGGTAACTCTAATAGAGTATGCAGGGTACAGGCTATTAACAAGGTACAGGGTGTAGGTGCCAGGTACAACAAGGTACATGGGCAAGGTACTGAACCAGGTACTAAGACCATGTACTAACAAGGTACAGGGTGTGTATGCCGATGCAGGCAAAACTGACCAAGGTACTGGTTACAAATCCAACAATATGTAGTAGGAGGAAGGTTCTAGGATATAACCTTATAGTTAAGCTTACCCTTTACTAGACTATAAGTTTAGAAGATACGCTTCTCTATGAAATATTTAAAGCTTTATCTGCGGAGACTTACTAGTTATCGAAGCTAGTAATAGTCGAGCTGATATCCTCTTCAGAAGCTTATAAGAAGATATACTAGTATAAGGATATCATTAGGTTCCTTATCTATAGTATCTACTTAGATAGTATAGATCGCATAAGGAAGAGATCCCTAGAGCTCTGATATAAGAAATATAAGTAGAAGCATAAGGTATTATAATATAAATAGAGAGAAGTATATAAATATTATCTTATACTAGGATAAGTTATAGAAGCTTTAGTAAAAGCGTATAATAAGAGAGGACATTTTGTATCGACTATTACTACTAGAAAACTCAGAGGCGTCTACTAGCTTATACTCACTAAGGATATTACTCTATATATTACTAGCTTTCTTTAATACGCGAAATACGGACCGGCTTAAAAGTCAGTACTACTCTCCTAGATAATAGTCTCTGCACTAATAGAATTACTTAAGGTAGACTTCTATAGACCTTTTATACAACTGCCTGAGAGTTATAGATACCTTCTTATTATTATAAACTACTTCTCTAGGCTAGTTTGGGCCTTTCCTTATATAGTAGCTAATTCGGAATATATTAAAATATCGCTAGATATTCTCTTTAAGACAGATAGTATACCTATTAGCTTTTATATTAATCCTGGAAGTCACTTTAGGGAAGAAATCAGAAACTATATAAGTAAGAAAGGTATTTTATAGCTTAACTTACCCTTAGCTTCTAAGAAGTCTATAGGTATAGCAGAGAAGGCTATTAACCTGGTCTAGTAAGCGATAACTAAGACCGGTCCTAACTATACTATTAAGCTTCAAAAGGTAGTATTTAAGATGAATTTAAGAGAGATTAGGTTCCTTAGCTACTCCCCTTTCTATATATACCGTAAGTACTAGCCCAGGTCAGAAGTAGACCTTGCCTTTCTAGCATATTATATTAGAGCGATTTATTAAGAGCTGGATTTATAAGGATTCCCTGATATGCTTTAGGGAGCAGATAGTAAAGAGAATAAAGAATAAGGAGATAAGGTATTAGAGTATATTAGGATATAAGCTACTAAATTAGAATAGGTAGATATAGCCTTATACCTAGAGAGAATAAGACGGAAAGAGATATATGATTTAAGAGTATCTAGAAGATAATATCCGGGTATTAGCTCTATAGTTATACTCTACGATTATACTATAGCTAGATAAAAGCTACGCCTAAGCTAGAGAGGTCCTTTCGTAGTCTCTAGTATAAGTAGCGAATATAGTAAATCGTATACCTTATAGCAAATCGACGGAATACCTATACTATAACACTTCTATATCGATTAAATAAAGCCCTTTTATATGCGAAACTCATACCTTATGAATAGATAGGAGGAAAGACTACTATTATATCAAAACCTTAGAGCTAAGAAGGGTAAATATTCTCTGCTAGTAGAGCTCAGAACAGGTCGAAAAATAGAGGTTTTAGCTAGAGATTCTATACTAGGGGTATAGCAGCAGGAGTAGGGAGTTTGATAATATATATAGAAGTTCAGGAGTTATTAATTATAGAGTTAAGATATATAGGTATAAGGTCCTGATATAAGATAGAGATATTCTCTGTCTCGAAGGGGAGTTATCTGAAGAGAGTTTTGGGAGTACGTGGCTTTCGAGATATATATTTACAGGTATTCCATAGCGTATTAGAACTCAGGAAAGAGAGGTCTCGGGGCGAGACTCGGTAGTAGTGGACTTGTAATGTCACTGGATTTGCACCTAGCTAGTAGCGCACAGACCTCTCTCTTCCATAGATTACTCTCAAGGTTTCCAAACCTTCTAAGAAAGACAACTACGCTTTTCCAGAGCTTCTGTTCCCACACCTTTTCTGCTACCGCCGTCGCCGCTTGTGGTAGGCATTCCGTTGCATTTTTCGCCTTTCTGTAACAGTTTCCCGGTCGTGCAAGTACTTGTATCGATTATCGAGTAACTGGTATTGCTCCTCCTATGTTATTTGGCTACTCTACTTTCTTCCACCAATATTCTCCAGGCCAAGTACGCGCCATGGGAACAGATCCTCTGTATGTGTGCGCGCCTTGAGATGTTGGCGGACTTCAGGCGTGATACAACCGTGTGGACTACGAATTGTTAGGTGAGGAAGGTTACGAATCTTCAAAAGGCTCCGAAGGAAGGCTTGGCAAGGCACTTGGCGCAGTCTATTGAGGCTCAAATTAACCACCGACCCTTGTATCATAAACGCTTCGACGACTTCTTTCGCCCAGTCATGCCGGCCAATAATTACCAAAAGGATTGGCCTAGTACAGCGCACTAAGAAAAAGATTCTCTGGGCTGTGATCCAGCTTCGTCACAATCGTCTTGAGAGGAATGAACATCCCTGTCCCCACTGTGAGGGTAAAATATTAGTTGATGGGAAGTTACACATTTCTGGAGACTTACAGCGATAATTACGTTAGCGATATCGCTTAAATAGCTTTTATTCTATAAGCAGGTCTAGTCATCTAAAAGTCTATTATTAATATTTATAGTATCCGCTCTTAGATTGTGACTAGAGGAATGGGGGTCTCCAATAGATAGTGGCACTTACAGCAGTCGCTACCTACCGAGGATGGCGTTATACATAGGGTTAAGTCTACCCTTAGTATATATATCATTACTATAAATTTCCATATCGGAATTTCTAGGATATGGAAACCGCAGAGTAATTTATACATCCTATAATACTAAGTCATATTATTCTTCGTAATATATTATAATCATATGTAGTACTTAATATTCCGTTACCGTTCTATTTATAACATCACGCCCTTCACTAATTGATAAGGCTTCAAGTTTGCGGAAGCTGCTAGGTTAGGGTATAATTACTAAGGCTGAGAGTAGCTATAACGCTATATATGATCAGCAATAGAAGAGATCTATTTTTAACGTACCTTATAGAGACTACTTATTATATCTCTATAGCTCTTATATTAGTATATTATTGTGATTAATAGTTCCTTAAATACCTTTTAAGCCCGCGTATTCCTTATACCCTCTATATACTATTTTCTTAAGTATATCTAAAGGATAAGAAAGAAGAGTAAGAAAGGAGAAAGCTATACTTATAGTCCGCTTATATCAATACCTATTCATATTAATATAAGACACGAAAACAGTTCTACATTAAGCTAGTCAATTACTAAGATACGCTAATATTTTATGAATAATACTAGAGTACTATAGAGTAATAGTATAACTATTCTTATAAGCTTAATAGAATAAGCTTTTTATATACTATGATGGATCTTCTAATCTAGTACTCTTAGCCCTTATGAAAGATATACTCTTCGGGCTTCTTTGAATCCTACTTACGATTTATCCGACTACCTAAGATAGCGATCCTAAGTTTCGAGGTTTCCTGATCTTGTGATATTCTGAGGTTACGGATACTACATAGATTACGTAAGCTAATAAAGATATACCTTAAGGGATAGTATAAGCTCTAGGAGTTACGTAACCTAAGGATTATCTTATTATATTTAGTAGTAACTATAGAGTTAGTTAGTTAGCTAGAGATTCTCCCGGCTAGAGTTACGTAATAGAGTCTAGCTTAGTAGGAGTCTAGAGGAAGGAGTCTGTGACAGGTTGCACCCGTTAGTATGATTGACGCCTCAGGCGTCTACGCTAGTACCTGACGAATTATTATACGTGTTCTAATACTATTACTACTAGCGGCCGCGGCATTATCTTTTCTTCGAAGGGAGACTCTTATTCCTCCCTTCCCTCCTTAGTTGATTCTCCTTATAATATAAATAAGCTTCTATACTATATACTTTATATTCGCCTTATAATATCCTAATTATAATTATTCCTAATATTCTTAATTAAATAAAGGAGGATCTGCTCTCGAGCAGTAGATAATACGTATATATAAGAAAACTAATACCTTAGCCTTACTATTACTATATATATACCTACGATACAGAGATAGACGCCTCAGACTATATATAGTAGATCCGGCTGCCTTACTTACGCCTAATATTCTTAATTAAATACAGGAGGATCTGCTTTCGAGCAGTAGACGATATATATACGTAAGAAAGCTAGTACCCTAGCTTTACTATTACTATACGCATACCTACGATACAGAGATAGACGCCTCGGACTATATATAACAGATCCAGCTACTTTACTTATAATACGGAGATAAACGCCTCGGACTATATAGATAGATCCGACTACTTTACTTACGATATAGAATAGACGCCTCAGACTATATATAATAGATCCGGCTATTTATATAACTATTATATAAGTAGTAATTATAATAATACTAGGATAAATAGTTTACAATAGCAGAAGAATAGCCCCCCTAGTAGCTACTAGATACCTTCGAGGCATAAAGATAATAAGTTACTAAGCTAGTAGTATAATAAGTAAGTTCGATAGCTACCTTAGCTAGTAGGATCGAAGATATAGAATAACGAAACGTAAAGCTAGTACTACTAGTAGTACTAACTCTAAATAATACGATATAGTTAATAACTCCGGAGCTAACTATAGCTACGAAGTAATATATACTGAAACCTGAAAATTTCGATAGTACCGACTTAGCCTTATACCCCTAATTCGAGGTTATCTTATAAGCGAAACTAGAGATCGATACTACTGCTATTAGTAATAAGAAGAAATAAATATAATACGCGTTCAGCTATCTCTTAGATAAAGCTATAAGCCGAATTTACTTATAGATAAGCTTTACCTAGTAATAAAGGCAGTTACTACTCGAAGGGCTATTTCGATAGATAGTTACTACTTTTCGTAACTTTTACTAGTAATAGAAAGCTATAAGCTAGCTAAATAAGATTAAGTAGGGAAATTATCTTTCAAACGAATTCCTTAATAATTTTAATTAGCTAATCCTCGAAGCAGAAGGATAGGACTAATCAGATATAATTAAGAAGAGTTACTTAAAAGTAATTATTATTACTACTTTAGTCTGTAGTACTATTAGTATAAAGGAAGAATAGTCGTACGAAGAGTACTATTCGTAACTATATATAGTTAGCGACTAGCTAGCTGAAGTTAAGGAGCTATTAGCTAGAGTAGACTTATAGAAGTAAATATATAAGTAGTCTCCTAAGATAGACTAATAAGTAATAGACTCGATAGATTAAGAAGTAACTTCTATTATTACTATAGTTATAATAATAAAGAAGGAACCCTAATAGATAAGCTCTATAGAGATCGAGAGATAGAAAGCGAAGCGACTTTACTTCTACTATAGATAAGATAGATATATAGTCTATAATTACTATATAAAACTCGCTATAACTAAGAAGAAGAAAAGCTAAGTAATAGTAGCTAAAATAAAGATAAAGAAGTTAAAGCTAAAAGAAATTAAGATAGAAAGATCGAGCTCCGAGTTAGAGAGCTTTGGAAAAGAATAGCTTTTATCTAAAATCGCTAATAGAAGTAAAAGGAGGTTAAATAAGTAGTAGTAGTAAAAGTTTAGACCTAGTTTAAGGATATAATAAATAGAGCCCTTTTCTTAGTATTTATAATAATTAATAAAGAGTATTACGCTAAGACTTTACTTAATACTAAGTGCTTTTTATATAGTATTATTAATTCTCGCTTTACTACTCGCTACTACCTCTAGTGTTTCCCTATTTCCCTTATCGAAATAAGTTCGTTCGAAGGAGAAATAAGTCTTATTATAGAAGTAGTAGTTATAGAGATAGATATTAATAGTTATAAGGAAGCTAGGGCTTTTTTCTATATAGTATTACGCTTTAAAGATTATAACCTGATTTTAGGATTATTATAATTTAAGAAGAACTATATACGTATAATCGCCCTGAAGTTATAATACTATATTAATACTACTATTACGACCTTATGTAACCGGGTATAGGAGCCGGACTACGAACTCGAGTACTTCGTAATATTAGTAGTAGTATTTAATAAGCTTACTTGAGGATAGCTATATAAGAAAGTATAAGTATTTACTATAAGTATAATAGATATCTAGAAAGCTCTTATACTAAAGATAAAGATTAACTTGCGAGAGAGACTTTTTAAGTAGCTATATAAGTACTTCGACTTATATAATAATAAGAAGGCAGATGTATTACTACTACTACGAGATCTCGGGATTAACTATAAGATTGAACTTGAACTATATAATAGTAAGGAACTTATAATACCTTAGGGCCCCTTATATAATATATCTCGCGATAAACTCTTAGTACTATAGAAGACTCTTATAAAGCTCCTCGATAAAGGATTTATTCGAGTTAGTAACTCGCTTATTATTATCTCTATCTTATTTATAAAGAAACTAGAAGGTAAGCTATAATTTTATATCGACTATTATAAGTTAAATCGAATTATAAAAAAGGATTAATACTTACTATTACTAATCTATAAGACTCTCTAGAATATAAAGAAAACGAAATAGTTTACGAAACTAAATATTACTATTACTTTTTATAAGATATATATTCCTATTAGTAATAAATAGAAGATAGCTTTTCGTATAAGATATAATCTATACGAGTAGCTAGTAACCCTCTTCGGACTCGCGAACGCTCTAAGTACGTTCTAATAATATATTAAATAAGCTTTATATAATTACTTAGACGAATTCTATTCTACTTATATTAATAATATTCTGATCTATATAGATAGTAACTATTATTACTACCGAAAGTAAGTAGCGAAAGTTATAATAAGATTACGCGAAGCTAGACTATAACTAGATATTAATAAATTCGAATTCGAAGTATAAATAATAAAATACCTTAGGTTTATAATCGATATAAAAGAGAGTATTTAGATAGACCCTAAGAAATTATAAGCGATTCGAGAATAAGAACCTCTAACCTTAGTAAAAAGAGTACGAAACTTCTTAGTATTTACGAATTTCTATTAGATATTTATTAAGGATTACTTAACGATTATACTACTACTAATATAGCTTACTTATAAGGAGTAGCTATAATAATAGGATAAAGCTATAGATAAAGTATTTAAGAAGTTAAAAGATATATTTACTACTAGACTTATACTTATATAGTTCAACTTCGACTAAGAAAAAATACTTAAAATAGACTCTTCTGAATAAGTAATAGAAAGGGTACTTATATAATTCGATAACTAAGAATACTTATAATCTTACGTATTCTTCTCGAAGAAAAACGCTCTAGCTAAATATAACTACGAAATCTATAATAAGGAAATATTAGTAATTATATATTACTATAAGAAGTAGTAGTACGAATTAAGAAGCGTATAAGAATTCTATATTCGTATTAATTATAAGAACCTCGAGTATTTTATAATAGTATAGTAGCTTATAGAGCGATAAATATAATAGTCGCTACTTCTCTTATAGTTTAACTATACGATTAGTTTTATCCTTAGGAAAGAAAATAAGCGCGTAAATATATTCTTATAATATAAATAAGATATATCCTATAGTATAGAAGATAAACGACTCTAGTACTAGTTAGTCTAACTAATTAAGCTAAAGGCACTATAAGAATTACTACTACTATAAGGGATAGTAGTAGTAGGCTTAGTTATAATATAATAAGATCGAAGACGCTAAGAAGAAGAAGAAGCCTTACGACTATAGAATAAATCTCTATAAGTTAAAGAACTCGAAGTAGTTAATAAAGCCGCCTCGGATAATAATACTACTACTATTACTTTTATACCGCTTAAGGAACTTTAGTTATAAGTAGAATAAGCTAATAGTATATACTAAGGAGTAGCTAAGGTAATACGCGATAAGTAGCGCGTATTCCCTATTATACTAAAGTTGAAAATATTAGTATTAGAATACTTACTATTGGAAGTAAGTAAACTATAATTCTAAAGCAGATTATAAGTACTCGATTCTGAAAAACTATAAATAAAGTTAATCTAAGCGATATATAATACTAAGATATATAGATACTTAGGATAAGATTTAACTATTACTACTATAAGTCGATAGTTCTTCTAGCTATAAATATCAGAAGATATAAGAAGGTTTATTCAGAACTATAGTACTTATAGAAAGAATAAGAGGTAGCGAGACTAGAGGTAAGGATTCCTTAAGCTACTACTATTACTAGACTAGATCTAGTAAGAAAATACTATTGATTTTATTATCGATCTTCTAGAAAGTAAAAGATATACGAACTTAATTATAGTAACTAATTAGCTTAGGAAGGGAATTATATATAATAGATTACTATTAATTAACGCAGAAGTTATAGTAAAATAGTTTATATAAGTTTACTATAGATAATATATATTATTATATATAATTATATCTAACTAAGGGAAATAGTTTATTAGAATATTATAGATATAGATATATTCTTTACTAGGGATTACGCGGTACTTCTCTATAGCTTATTACCTAGAAACTAATAGCTCTATAAAGAGGATAAACTAGATATTAGAGATATATTTATATATATTTATAGACTTCGTATAAGATAATTAGTTTAATATACTACTATTAGTAGAGGTAGTAATTAATAATCGAGACGCTATATTAATAAGAGTAAGCCCTTTCTTTCTAACTTATAGTTATTACGTATAATACGTCGATTTAGATATCGAAAACGAACTTACTACTACTACTAACTACTTACTTATTTAAAAGGCAGATATAATCTTAAAGGAGCTATAAGATACTAGAGAATAGATATAGATAGTAATAGTAGTAGTATAGTAAGTTTAAGAAGATATTACTAATTAGTATTATTAGTAAGCCTTAGAGTTTAAAGTTAGAGATAAAGTCTAGTTAAGTCTACGGAATATTCGTACGAATTGGCCCGCGAAGAAACTCGATATAAAGTAAGCTAAGTATATAGTACTCGAAGTCATTAGGTCGTATAACTATCGCTTAAATATACCGCTAGAAATATATAATATTTTTTATATATAGTTATTACGCTTAGTTATTACTAACTTACTACTAAGCTAAATATAAGATAACTTATAGCTACTACTACTACTAGTAGTAGATAAAAACGAGTTCGAAGTTAAAGAAATCCTAGCGTAGAGATCCTTTCGATAAGGAGGCTAAATAAAGAAGAAGTATCTAGTTAAATAGATAAGTTACGTATAACTAATATAGGAACTAGAAGTAGCTCTTACTACTATTATAGTACTTAATAAGTAAGAAGAGAAGAATAGACTAGATAGCCCTAACCTCGATATAGGAAAAGAGTAATATAATAAGTTATACTTATTAGTATACTTAAAGCCTAAGGCATCTACGCTAGTACCTAACGTATTATTATACGTATTCTAATACTACTACTACTAGCGGCTATAGTATTATCTTTTCTTCGAAGGGAGACTTTTATTCCTCCCTTCCCTCCTTAGTTAATTCTCCTTATAATATAGATGAGCTTTTATACTATATACTTTATATTCGCCCTATAATATACGGGTTTTCTCTTATTAATAGAAGTAAAAGTATTACTAGAAGAAAGAGTATTATTAAGTAAACTACTAGTAGCGCACTTATAAGAGTTCTATAATATTCCTAGTTCTAACTAGTACGCGAAATATAAGCTCGTTAGTTAGTATTAGCTATAAAGTAAAGTAAATAAGAAATTCGGTTCTTAATTAGAATTAAGATATTATAAGTAAGTATTAATTATTATATAAATTTAAGTACGAAGCTCCTATCTAATAGCAGAAGTGCTAGTCTTATATAGAACCTTTATTCCCTTATATTAGCTATATAAGACTATCTTACAGAGCTTATAAGCTCTCGCGACTTATCTAGTAATCTAGTATATCCTATATTTATATCCTTATAATAAAATTTTATAATAAGATCGAAAACTATACTTAAGAGCGATTTTTATAATAAAATATCTTAGACGCTTAATAACTCGACCTTTTACTCTATTATAGACTATCGAGAACGCCTTATCCTTTCGGGCCTTAGACCCGCGCTACTTTAGCTTATATACTAAAGAGCGGAGAAGCGAAACCTAGCTAGCTTAAGATAAAGTAAGTTAAGCTGAAGTTTATTTAATAACTAAAGCACGTGATAACTAAAACTAGGATAAGTACTAGTTCTATAAGAGTAATTCTACTCTAGAGGACTACTCTATCGAACTGTAAGTCTATAAGTTTTCGCTCTCGAAATATTATGCTTTTTAGAAGTATTATTAGCTATAAGTTATTAGTATACTTATTATTATTCTCGACCTTATACTAAAGATTACTAGTTAGCGCTAAGAAATAGTAGTAGACTATCTACTTATCGCTTGCCTCGGTATCTTAGAATTCTTATAAGCTAAGCTAAGGGGAATTCGATAATAGTAGAAAGATATAAGAATAAGTTATATAAGCTTATATTTAAAGTTTATAAAAAGGAAAGTATTTATAATTATAAGTAAGTAGAGAGTACTTATCTACTTTAGTCCCGGTATAAAGAAATCTATAATATCTATCCGCGCTATAGCTAGTTAACTATAATAGGTCTCTAAATACTCTTTAGATTATATTCTATTTATACTATAGTAACTATAGTTATTCTGAAAATATAACTTATAATCTTCTACCTATACTATAGTAACTATAGTAAGTTTCAAAATACTCTCTATATCGCTTTTTATCTCTACTTATTATAATAACTAACTAAAATTAGTCTAATAGAACTCCTTATCTCTTTCTTCTACTCCTATCTATTAATACCCGAGTTCCGATGCCTTAAGGAGTACTCTCTAAGGCGTTCTAGGAGCTCTTAGCTTAATAAGAAGAGTAATTATAGCTAAAGCTATTATCTATATAGTAATAGTTAGTAGTATATTTTTTCTAAACTTACTTAAGGCAAAAGTACTAATCGCTACTTTCCTTATCGCAGAATTAGCTTAAGAAGTTATTAGTATAGCTCTACTAGCGAATATAAGTAGCTCTAGAAGAGTAATAGTACTTATTTTATAATATATAATTTAAGTCGTTTTTAAGAAAGAGTAGATCTTATTTACCTTTACGTGCCTCGATATCACTAGCCTGCTCGACGGGACTAGCGATAGTAGAGCTAGCGAAGAAGGCTATAATAGTAGCAGCAAGAAAAGCTATGAATTTTATAATAGTATTAAAGAAGAGCTAAGGTAAGTAATTCCTTAAAGGAGTATATAGTATTATATAGTATATAGTATAGGAAGTATAGACTTATTAGAACAGCCGAGAAGCTAAAAAGCTAAAGAGAGTAAAGTATAAGACGCTAGAGGCTATAGAAGTATACTAATAATAGTAATAAGGAGGCGATCTTATATTAGGTATCCGGTCTCTACTTATAGATTTTCACTTCTATAGATATCTAGTATTATATCTCTTCTCTAAGTTATTACGCTATCTGCTTAAGGCGTAGATCTATTATAGCTTAACTAGATAAATACTAGGATCTTAATAATTAACTTTATAATATATTAGAATAAACTTTTAATATAGTATATTTAAACTCTTATTCTTATTTATAGTTTATTAAAAAGTCTATAGATAATAGATATAGTCGATCTTATAGGTATCTTATATATTTAAGTATAAATATTACCCTTCTAGCTAAATATTATAATAGATATTCTAATATTTAGTTAGTAGTACTTAGAGATTCTTATATCTATAGACTTACTAGATAGTATTAGATACTATCTATCCGAAAATCCTACTATCCTCTAGTTATCTACTCTAGCTTTTAATATATTATATAAACCCTAACTAGTTAGATACTAGTTAGAAAGTAGAATCTTAATAATTAACTTCGCGAAATATTTAGAATAGACTTTTAAGTTTTAATATAATAAGTTTCTACTCTTATTAGTTTTTATAATTTATAATAAAGTATATCTCTTTATAGCTAGTAATATAATATATAGTAAAGCTATTCGGTCTTATAGAGTTCATATCTAGTTAATTATAAACGTTACCTTATTAGGCTACTAGCTAAATAATATTTCGGATATTCGGTTAATTATATAGTACTTAGAGATTCCTACGTTTATAGATTTACTAGAAAGATCCTATATTACTAGAATACCCGCTAGTTATTTACTTATAGCTTAAGTAATTATAGCTTGAATAAGTATATATTATAAACTATTAATAATTAACTCTACGAAATATAAAAAATAGAGTTTAATATATTAAGTTTTTATTCTACGGTATTTACTTATAATTTACTCTAAAGTATATCTCTACTAATATCAGAGATATTCGATCTTATTTATTTAAGCGTAAGTATTACTTTACTAGCTAGATAGAGTATTTTAGCTTTCATAGGATTAATAAGTAACTTTAAACTAGAATCTTAAGGTAATTAAATTAATATTACTAAGAAATATTAATTAAGAAGCTTCTAGATAAGATAGCTTTTATACTACTTACGTTTATCCTAAAAGCGTTCTCTAAAGATATTTAGATAATCTTATCTACTTAAGATATATTTATTATATATTCTAATCTTACTAGTTAGATAATAGAATAGTAAGTCTTAATTACTAGACTAAGAACTTATAATACGAAGCCTATAGTAGTTAGGACTAGGTTTTTAAGGATAATATAGAATTTCGGTTATCGATATAAGATAGTTAATTCGCTAGATAGTTTCGTATATATTAAAGTTAAAGTTATACTATTTTCTATAATTAAACTACTAATCGTACTTTCTTTAAAAGTAAATATACTTAGAGATAATTATAACTAATTAAACTAAGCTTTTCCTAAAGTAATATAGCTAAGTAATATAGCTTATTTTTCGTATATTCTAGATTTTTATAGAAGTTAAATATTTCTAACTAGTTATACTTATCCTAAAGTATCTCTCTCTATATACGCTAGTTCGATCTTATCTTCTTAAGGTATACTTATACTTATAACCTTACTAGTTAGATAAGAGAATATTAAGCTCTAATATAGAAATAATAATAATTTTTTTTTCTTTTTTTTATATATTTATCTAATCTTATCTACTTAAGGTATATACTATACTTTATAACCTTACTAGTTAGATAAGAGAATATAAAGTTTCGAATCTCGAAACAATTAATTTTAATATATTATATATTTCTAGTTAGATATATTTATTATAATATATCTATTTGAATAGTTCACGATAGATTAACCTATTATCTTATAATAATAGACTAGGTTTTCTTTATACTCGTAGAAAAACTATAAGAGAAGATATACTTTATCTAAGTTCAGATTAGATTATAAGATTTAAATACTATATCTACTCACGCCTCGAGTCTACTTTTTATATAGAGATTTAGTTATAAGCTGAATATAGAAGCTATAATAAGCTCTTGTCTTAATTATAGCTTAAGATTAGTAGTTATAGAAGCTTTCTAGAAAGCTTTAGAGTTTATATACTATTATATTTCTTAATAAGCTCTAAGCGCTAGTATTAAGGTTATTAAGATAGTAGAGAGCGCGATTTAGGTTAGTAGAGATAGTATAAGAGGTAGTACTTTCGTACTATAAGTATAAATAATAAATCGGATTTATATTAAGAGTATTACTACTATAAGATAACCTACTAATAAGATAGTAAATATATTAATATTTATATCTATATTAAGCGAATAGTTTAAAGAAGTAGCGAGTAGATAGATAATTAAGGCATATGAAGAGTATTACTCCTTTTAGAATCAAATAGTATAAAGCTAATAGAAGAGGCAAGGTATTTACTTATAAATAGCTACTTATAATCAGAGTAGAAGAGAATCTAATAAGGTAGCTTAGTAGATATCTTATTAATATTAATACTAATACTTACTTAACTTATATTAGTCGTGCTTTCAGGCTTATACTATATGCACTTACGGGTACAAGTACTTAGGGCTACCTTATTACCTTACCCTACACGCTAGGGAATAAGCTAAGTAAGCGAAAAAGACCTAGTAGAGCTACTAAGGTATAACTAATTAAAGACTACTGATTTAGAACTAGTTCTAGACTAGCTCCTTATTTTTAATACTTTAGAGAATATAAACTCTAGTATAGTTATTATTATACTACTTAATAAGGTCTTAATAATTAGATAATTTAAAAAAAAACTAATTAGTAAGATAAAGAGTAGTAAATATTTCGCTTATAAATAAAGTTTAATATAACTTATAACTACTCTATATAACTAAGCGATAACCGGTTAATATATAGTTCCGTGCTAGACTCTATAGTATTTTTATAATATCTCTTAAATAAAGCTTTAACTTTTATTTCTTTATTTTTAATTAAGTATATTAAACTTTTAATACTAATTAATCTATTGAACGATAGATATTTAAGTTAGTAAAAAAACTAAAAGGAAAGTTATAAAAAAAGTTTTATATTTTCTTTAATTACTTCTTAACTACTTATTAACTAATCGCTAACTAGTCTTAAGTTAATCTAATAGTTATTAATATATTAATAAGCTTTCTATAACTTATCTATTACTTAACTTATAAATATATATCTAATAATAATAATACTATAAATAAAGTCTAATATTATATTATAATACTAAAATATCTTAAGAATTTAAAATAAAGTATTCTTTATCTTATTAATATTACTTATCGAACTAAGCTTAATATAAAGAAGATATATTCTAATATAAATAATATTAGTTATTAACTATAAGCGAATTATTTACTAACTAGTTAAAAGTCTAATACGAAAATTATAACGAGTTATACCTATTAGTATACTTAACGCCTAAGGCGTCTACGCTAGTACCTGATATATTATTATATATATTCTAATACTACTACTACTAGCGGCTATAGTATTATCTTTTCTTCGAAGGGAAACCCTTATTCCTCTCTTCCCTCCTTAGTTAATTCTCCTTATAATATAAATAAGCTTTTATACTATATACTTAATATTCGCCTTATAATATTAGAATTAACTTATTCCTAATATTCTTAATTAAATAAGAGAGGATCTGCTTTCGAGCAGTAGATAATATATATACATAAGAAAGCTAGTACTCTAGCTTTACTATTACTATACGTATACCTATAATAAGGAGACAGACGCCTCGGACTATATATAGTAGATCCGGCTGCCTTACTTACGATACGGAATAGACGCCTCGGACTATATATAGTAGATCTGACTATTTATACGATTACTATACGAGTAGTAAATATAATAACGCTAGGATATATAATTCATAATAGCAGAAGAATAGCCCCCCTAGTAGCTACTAGATGCCTTCGAGATATAAAGATAATAAGTTACTAAGCTAGCAGTATAATAAGTAAGTTCAATAGCTACTTTAGCTAATAGGATCGAAGATATAGAATAATAAAACACATAGCTAGTGCTACTAGTAGTACTAACCCTGGTTACGATACGATAAGATCGAAGACGCTAAGAAGAAGAAGAAGCCTTATAACTATAGAATAAATCCCTATAAGTTAAAGAACTCGAAATAGTTAATAAAGCCGCCCCGGATAACGATACTACTACTACTACCTCTACGCTACTTAAGGAACTCTAGTTATAAGCAGAATAAGCTAATAGTATGTACTAAGGAGTAGCTAAAGTAATACGCGATAAGTAGCGCGTATTCCCTATTATACTAAAGTTGAAAATATTAGTATTAGAGTACTTATTATTAGAAGCAGGTAAACTATAATTCCGAGGCAGACTATAAGTACCTGATTCCGAAGAACTATATACGAAGTTAATCTAGGCGATATATAATACTAAGATATATAGATACCTAAGACGAGATTTAACTACTACTACTATAAGTCGATAGTTCTTCTAGCTATAGATATCGGAAGATATAAGAAAGTTTATTCGGAACTATAACACTTATAGAAGGAATAAGATATAGCGAGACTAAAGGTAAGGATTCCTCAAGCTACTACTACTACGAGACTAGATCTAGTAAGAAATTTCTATCGATTTTATTATTAATCTTCTAGAAAGTGAAAAATATACTAACTTAATTATACTTATTAATCAGCTTAAGAAGGGAATTATATATAATAGACTATTATTAATTAACGCAGAAGCTATAGTAAAGTAGTTTATATAAGTCTACTATAGATAATACGTACTACTACGCGTAATTATATCCGACCGAGAGAAATAGTTCGTTGGAATATTATAGATATAGGTATATACTTTACTAGGGATTACGCGACGCCTCTCTATAATATATTACCCGGAAACCGATAGCTCTATAGAGAGGATAAACTAGATACTAGAGATATATTTATATATATTCGTAGATTTCGTATAAGATGATTAGTTTAATATATTTATAATATAAAAGTAAAATAAGCTTTATTAGTTATAAAAGATCACTTTAAGGTATTAGGAGATAGAGAATTGAAATAGTCTCTAAATATTAATTATAGAGAGTATTATCTCCTTAGAAGGAAGAGAGAAAGCTTACTTTAAATATATAAGGAGATTATATAAGTATATATTAAGCTATATAGGTAATTAGATAGAACGTGATTATATATAATAGGTAAAAGTATATAATATACCCCTTATAGTTATCTCTTAGTATAAAGCTAGAGATTACTATTAATTATATATATACTTTTACCTAGTTAGTAAATATAAAATACCTTAAATAAGTAAAGAAGCTTCTAAATAGAAAGAGTAAATTCCACTATTTATATAAATTAATAAAAAAGAGTATAGATAAAGTGCGTGAACTAATTAAAGCTAAGGTAACGATTAATAAGTAAGTTATATAAATAAAGGAAATTATAAAGCTATAGCTTTATATATAGTATAAAATAAGTTACTTCTAAGCTTTAAGTAATTACCGAGTATAAGAGTAAAAGTAAATAATCGTATAGAAGCGTTTAATTAAATGAATTACAAATCGAAATCCAGGTTATATAATAAGAGAGTTATAAATAGTAGTTATAACTAATTAAGTGATCTTACTTTATTATTATTTATTAATTTTAAAAGAGTAAAAGAAGTATTCTATATAGAAGAAGCTTCTAAACTAAAAAAGCACTCTAGGAAGCTAGCTTTATTTACTTATAAGGATAAGTAACCGAAGCCTTATAGGTATATGAACTCCTTATCTCGTATATAGAGAGGTTCTTCTTCCTTTAAATATAATATACTAAGATTCTCTATGCTTATCTCTCTTCTTCTATTTATAACTTTATTTTAAATCTTTTATTATTATTATTATATCTTCTAACTCTCTAAATAAGAGATTACGAAAAGAGAACTCTTAAGAGTTAGATATACGTCCTATATTATATTATCGCGTCGAAGAATCTTCTGCTAACTCTAGAAGATCTTTCACGATTAAATCTATCTATCGCGATATTATAAGATTATTTTTACTTTATACTTTAATCCTTTAACTAATAATCTATAATATAGTTCGATAGCCCTTACTCTAAGGAAGATATCCCTTCTACTCCTTATCGCCTAATAGCTTAACTATAAAATAATCCTGAAATCTATTCCTTCTAATCTATTTATTATACTAATTAAGATAATAATTCTAAGCTTAAGCTTAAATAGTATAATCTCTTAGATAATCCTTCTAATTACTTTATCCGCGAACTTTCTCTATTCCTCTAGCGAACTAATTTATCTCCTTATATACTAAAAGCTCCTTCTTCTTTAAAGAAGATTATTATACTTTCCTATAGTTGTAAGTCTATTACTACTACCCCTAGATCTAGAGTAAAGCGTAAGATAAGTAAGTAATCTCCTAATACTAATATTATTTGAATTCTAATATCTACTAAGTAAAGAGAATAATAATCCTTACTAAAGATATATTAGTATAAGTATAAAGAGAACTAGAATAAAAGGTCGCTACTATATAAATATAGCTATAAAGTTAAAGAGATACTACTCTTATACCTCTTATAGCTATATTCCTACTATCTTATAAATAATTACCTAAGCTAAGGAGTTTATAGATAGAAAGAGAACTAGTACTAAGGAATCTATAAGCTTTCTAATAATTCTAATCTTTTAATACCTTAGCTAATTTACTTAGTTTCTTAAGAACTATTATATAAATCTTTAATAAGTACTTAAAGATATAAAAGCTAAGAGAGCTCTAAAGAAAGGCGGTAGCGATATAGAGTTAGAATCTGAGGTTAAGATCCTTAATATGAAATCTATTAGACTTAGACTTTCTCTAAAGAAGAGAGATCGTAATAATAGTATAAGTAGAGCTTCTACTAGTAAGTTTATAGGTTTATATAGTAGTAGAACTCCTTCTAAGGATAGAAAATACTATACTAAGTATCGGATTAAGCGCTAGAAGAATAACTTAGAGTAAGTATTTAATCTTCTTATATAATTATTCGCAGATCCCTAGAAGCTTAGTTTTTTAGTCTAAGTTTTATATAATAAAAAAATACGCTAAGTAAGTAACTTAATATTATACTTAAAGCTCTTATATCTATAATCTATAGTTTCTAAAATTTAAGAGAGATCTAAAAGCTTTAAATTTCTATCGAGTAAGATTCTTTATAAGACTATCTACTAGTATATTATTAGTTAGTAGATAAGTTATTATAAATGATCCCTTAGCGTGCTCTTACTTAAGTTATTTATTCTGAATATCGATATATTATAGTTTAGTAATTATTCTCTCGCTTTTATATTAACTAGCCTAATTATTTATTAATTATTATAAAAGATCTCCTAAGTCTCTTTAATATCGAAGGCAAGATCTTTAGAGAATCTCTAAAGAGCTATAGTTTCTTTTACTAGGTTAGCTAATATAAGTAGTTTAGCTTTAGTTATAGAAGTTATAATTATATCTTATATTAAAGCTTTCTAAATTACTAGTCCTCTATATATAAGGATCAGATATCCTTAGGATAATCTTCTGGAGTCTAGATCGTCTATAAATAAAGTATTAGAAGCTATTGCTAAAGCTCTTAAGTATTCTCCTCTATAAATAATCCCTAGAAATCGAGTACTATAAAGATATCGAATTAGCTAGTAGATAGCTATAAAATAGTCTAATAAGGGATTAGTTAAGTACTTAGAGAGCTATAAGATAGTATATAATACGTCTAGTCGAACTATAATTATAATATAGAGAACTAATCTTACTCTCTCTTAAAATACTTTAATTAACTTCTTTAAAGCTTAGTTTAGGTTCTTAATAAGATTAAGTTAAGGAAGTAATATAGTTAAGTAGTTTCTATCTATTTGATTAAACTTATATATAATCTTTTTAATATATTAATTATATATAAGTAAGATAGTTTTAAGCTTTCTATTATAGAGTACTCTAATACTAAGGAATTACTTAATATTACTTAGAATATATATATCGTATTCCGTATTCAGATGATCGATAAAGCCCTGCTCGAGCACCTTATTATTATTATAGAAGAGGGTCTAAAAGCTAATAAAAATAAGCTAATCTCTAGAAGAGTTATTAGTTCTTTTTACCTTTAGATTCTAACTCTCTCGATTATTATAAGCTTCCGCGAAATAAACTAAGGGATTAAAGAGATCTTCTAATCTTCTTTTATTTAACTTAATCTCTAAAGAGACTCCTTTAGGGATATCTTCTGAAATACTATTAAGGAGCTTAGCTTAAACTAGTTAAATTTCAGCTTCTTTAATAAAGTCGCAGATTATTTAAGCCTTCTCTTTAGTAATCGTAATTCTTTCCTCTAGAGAAAAGATATAGAATTCGTCTTTATTAAAATATATATTCCGCGTAATAATAATCCTTTAGAGCGCGGGAACCTAGATCTTATAGATATTAGAGGCTATATAGCTTACTAAATACCTAATATAAGCTCTCGCTAAGACTTTAAACGCTTGATTTTCCTATCTTTTTATTCTTTCCTTTATTAATAGGTATACTTTATATTTATATATATAAATCAAGCTTTAATTTAGTTTGAAATCTATAGTTAGGTAAGTAATAATAGCTAGATTATAAAATCGGAAATAATTACGAAACTATCTATTATTCTCTTTAAGAGGTAATCTCTAATTATTCCCTCTCTTAAGTGATCTATTAAATAGATAAGTAATAGCTAAAGCGCACTTAAGACCTAGGAAATCAGGGAGATTAGCTAATAGTTATATATAAATTCCTTTAGATATTATTTCCGATCCTGCTCTTTCGATTCTACTATTTAGCTTATATATATAAGCTAGTAAGAGCTCGATTTCAATTCCGAGCTTTGAATACTACTTCTAATAGTATATAAATCCTTAAATTACTATAACTGCCTTTTCCTAATTATATTTGAATATACAGATAGCGAGGCTAAATTACCTCCTTACCTAAGCTTTAAAAGCTTCGAGATACTTAAAGATTTTATCGTACTCCTTAGTTCTTAAAGTAAAAGTAATAATTAGTTTACTATACTCGCACTTAATTAGAAGTAATTATAATCTTCCTTAGTATACTAGAAAGTCGAATAGATCCTATATTATCCTCTAAAATAGATAAGGGGATTTTCTTTCCGATAAGTATCTAGAGATCATTTATAAAGTATATATAACTATATAATACTTATATTTATACCTTCTTACCCCTTTAGTAATTACTACTCCTTAGGCGTAGCTTATAAGCTTCCTAAGAGCGTCTAGTGCAAGATAACTAGCTCTTAGATACCATATCTTCTCAGAATCCTTTCTATTAATTACTCTTTAAGCTAATTTTATAATAGATCTCTTGATAAATAAATCTAGAGATAAGTATATCTATATAAAGTAGATTACTATACTTATTATACTTAAAGGAAGGAGTTATTTTAAGAGTTAATAGTTTAAATAAACTTTATATTTAAAGAATATAAGATTCTATTTTCGTTTAAGTTTCTGAATAACTAAGTAAGAGATCTATAGGATTCCTTCTTCTCCTTAGCGTAAAGTATAGTCTAATTCGTAAAACTAGATCCCTAAGTCTAAAAATCGAGCTTCTAAGATAATATTAGTATAAAAACTATCTATTATTATAATATTATAGAGCTTAAGGTTAAAGTACTTTCTATCTAGTTCTAAAAGGACCCTTTTTATTAGATAAGTTCCGCGCTTACTAATAGGGATTTAGGAGGTTCTATTCTCTATATAATTATTAATCCCTAACTTAATAAAAGATCCTTTAACTAAGAGATTATAATTATTAACTAGGTTAGTAGCTCTATAGTTATTAGAAGGGGAGATTGATTAGAGAATAAGCTCCTCCTCTAACTAGATAGATCCTTAGTAATTCTATAAGCTCCTGATAATTATCTAAGAAGAGTACTATAATTAGTTCTACTTTCTTTCTATCTCGCTTTATATTCTTATCTAAGATATTCCCTAGAAAGCTTAACTTATATTTAGAATCTCCTGCCGCTTTAATAAGAAGATTATAAGTTACTTAGGAGATCGGTCGATCTATTCTAAAGCTAGCTCGGAGATCTTTCTATTTACTAGAGATAAAACGTTAGTATATTACTAAAGTTACTTTAAGATCTTAAGCTCTAACTATAATTAGACTACTATCTTTACTAGTAGTATAGACTTATCTGTATATAGTAAGCTATATTTTAGTATAGTTTATTAGCTTCTAGAAATAAGTTTTATCTTTTATATATAGATAGAAGTACTTAATACGTTCTGATCTACTAGTAGTAGTATAAGATAAGCTAATATTAGTACTAACTCGAGATCTAAGCGTTAAGAAAATACCTTAACTTTTTCCTATACTACTTTGAAACTCCTGATATATATAATTAACTTAACTTATATAGAATTCCTTAGTGAGCTCCTTAAGGGTATATAGCGAGAATCTTCTATATAGCTTAGCTCTTTAATACTTAATTAGAAATTTATTTACCTAGAGGTAATCGAAAGATTTAACTATATTTAAGAAGTCTATAATTCTAAGGGATCTTTCGATATCCGGGACCTTATGAAATATATAGTTTCTAATTTGAGCTTATAGTTTAATGATCTAAGCTTAAGAGTTTGATTTATTACTTCTTCTTTTACCTCTAGCGGATACTCCTATAGTAAGATAAAGCCTATAAGCTTTCTATATATTAGATTAAATATTTATATTAGTTTAATAAAGTTCTTATCTTAAAGCTCTTAAAAGGTATCATAAGTTTAATCTCTTTTCGGCTAGTAATCTCTTAATTGCAGGAGCTAAGTAGGTCGATAATATAATCTTCCCTACTTATATATAGTTTTTAGCGTAAGTAATAGCCTTTTAGCTATTAGTAGCGAGATCGAGTATAAACTACTTATTTTCGATCTCTATTTCGGCTTTCCGAGATACTATAGTAATTATAGTAGGTTTCTTAGGTTTAGCTAAAATAAGGCGTGCTAAAGTTAGATCGAGTACCTAACTTATATCTCGAGTGCTTCTAATTAGTTCGGAGATCTGCTCCTTAGCTTATTAAACTAATTTAAGCTCTTAAGCTTTTATTTCTATATTATAGTCTGCTTTAGAGCTTCGATTCTCGCTATCTGCGATCTCTTATAGCTATTATAGTCGGATCTGAAGAAGCTTAGCTAAGGAGACTTAGTCTAGTAGATCTAGGTCTATATATTACTATACTCCGATTATTCTAGCTATAAATTGAACATAGGAGATCTAATCTAGCTATTACTCTAGCTTTTTACAGATTATCTTATTACTTAGATTAAGTAAATCATTAGAAGGATTATTAAAAGATATAGTTTAAGTAATTGAAAAGCTAATATAAGCTTTATAGAACTTTAATTAATATATTTTAAAAGGCTTAAATAAGTAACTTAAGTAATTAAAAGCTAGAATAAAGCTTTACTTCTATATGTATAACAGGTAGCTTTAAAAGCGATATATTAATATATAGCTCTTAACTATAGTATAAAAGTAAAGTAAGCTTTATTAGTTATAAAATATTACTTTAAGATATTAGGAGATAGAGAATTAAAGTAATCTCTGAATATTAATTATAGAGAGCGTTATCTCCTTAGAAGGGAGAGAGAAAGCTTACTTTAAATATATGAGGAGATCATATGAGTATATACTAGGCTATGCAGGTAATCAGACAG
This sequence comes from Rhynchosporium graminicola, assembly GCA_900074885.1. Classification (NCBI taxonomy): domain Eukaryota; kingdom Fungi; phylum Ascomycota; class Leotiomycetes; order Helotiales; family Ploettnerulaceae; genus Rhynchosporium; species Rhynchosporium graminicola. Next base: position 33,325 of record FJUW01000101.1, on the reverse strand, counting down.
AACGTGACTATATATAATAGGTGAAAGTGTACGATAATATTACTATCGGCAGAGGTAGTAATTAATAACTAAGATACTATATTAATAGAAGTAAGCCCTTTCTTTCTGACTTATAGTTACTATATATAACACGTCGATTTGAATATCGAAGACGAACCTACTGCTACTACTAACTGCTTACTTATTTAAAAGGCGGATACGATCTTAAAGAAGCTATAAGACGCTAGGGAATAGATATAGATAGTAATAGTAGTAGCGTAATAAGTTCAAGAAGAGGTTACTAACTATTATTACTAGTAAGCTCAAGAGTTTAAAGTCGGAGATAAAGTCTAGTTAAGTTTACGGAATATTTATACGAATCGACCCGCGAAGAAACTCGATATAAAGTAAGCTAAGTGTATAGTACTCGAAGCAGTAGAGTCGTATAGCTACTACTTAGATATACCGCCGGGAATATACGATATTATATAGCTATTACGCCTAGCTACTACTGACCTATTACCGAGCTAATTATAAGATGACTTATAACCGTCGCTACTACTAGTAGCGGACGAAGACGAGTTCGAAGTGGAAGAGATCCTAGCGGAGAGATCTTTTCGAAGAGGAGGCTAAAGGGAAAAGAAATATCTAGTTAAATAGATAGGTTATATAAGGCTAATATAGGAACCGGAAGCAGCTCTTACTACTACTATAGCACTTAATAGGTAGGAGGAGAAGAATAGACTCGATAGCCCTAACCTCGAAACAGGAGGAGAGTAATATAACAAGTTATACCTATTAATATACTTAACGCCTGAGGCGTTTATGCTAGTACCTGATATATTATCGTACGTATTCTAATACTACTACTACTAGCAGCCGCAGTATTATCTTTTCTTTGAACGGAAACCCTTATTTCTCTCTTCCCTCCTTAGTTAATTCTCCTTATAATACAGACGAGCTTTTGCACTGCATACTTTGCACTCGCCCCGTGAAAAAAATTATAAGCTAAATAATTAACTTATTAAATATAAGCTACTTAATAATATATCTACTAAGCTTATAAAATATTAGTATAGTAGTACCTAGGTCTATTAGAATCTTGATTTATAATTAAAAGATTTTATAAAATACTTTAAGATTAATAACGATTAGTTTATAACTTTAGAGTATATTAAATAATAACTAGTTATAGAAATATTCTTTCGTACTTTCGATAATCCTATCTTTTATAAAACTAAAGGCTTATTTTTAGCTCGATAAAAAGATTATCAAGAGTTATATCTATATAAACTATTCAGAGGACACATAAAGTAGCTTTTATTAAAAAGTACTACTAACTTCGTAGGTTATTAGTCTATAATTAATTAGTTAATAACTAAGTGTTATACTAACTACTCGAAATATTATTATTATAATAATAAATCCTATTATTAAGATTGATTCAAAGATATATAGGCTTTTGATCTTTAGTATCTTTAGTTTCTATTTCGATTATCTACTTTTATACTAATTCGAAGTTATATAATAATCGAAAAGCGAAAAGCAATAAGAAAGGATTATAATAAATTATAATTAGCTATATAATAATCTATAAATATTCTAAAACTAATCCTAGTCTAATAGAGATCTATATTATTAATAAAGCTTAATATTAAGTAACCGATTATAAAGCTAAAGTTACTTCTATTATATTAAACTATATTAACTGACTTCCTTTAGTTTCTTTATTAGTTCGAAAGGCTTATATATATTCTTCTTTATTATCTATATATATATGTTTCACCTCATCTCGGAAAATTTTAACAAAATTATAATATTATAGTATTAGTAAAAGAATTATAAAACTAGATTTTATCTAGTTTATAATTAGTTCTTAACTTATTATCAACTAGATATTACTAGGGGAGTTTCTTTTTAGCTTCTAAGTTATTAAGTTTCTATAAGAATATAATATCTCATATCACTCGAATAATTGTCTACTTCTTAATAATAATAGTTTATGATAATACTATATTCGAGTAATATGATTATTAGAATATCTTAAAGATAAAGACTCTATTAATAAGTAAAATACTAGTCCTTAATTAGTTAATATTCGATTACTGACATATTAGAACCATAATCTACGAATATTATTAACAGCATCTTATAAATAATATCTATATCTAAGAGATTATCGATAATAATACAGATAAGTAGTTAGTTTAATATTTTATTAAAGATTAAATAGAGATCTTCTTATAATTAAAGTTCTTTTAAGTAGTTCTTTGATTTAGACTATTATAATTGATTTAAGCTAATATAAAGAAAGTAGTAATTAGAATATAATAACCACTTAATATATTAAGATAAATAGATATAACAAAATATTAAAAGAGTTACTGAAGGTTCGCTAGTAATAATCTGATTGATATAGAAACTAATTACTAAAGATAAAAGGCTCTTTCTTCTTCTTTAATACTGAAAACAGAAGTAGAAGACGTTAGATGCACAGACTCATTACAGATAGGGCAGTTATCTTAAAGGAATTAGACACTAGTAGATTAGATTATAAAGTTTATTAACTATAACTGACTTGCTTATTGTATTCTAGATAATCTATAGCAAGAGCTGTAGATATAAGGATAAGAATATCCCTTTAACGTTATCCTTTATATCACAGGGCGAATGCAAAGTATGCAGTGCAAAAGCTCGTCTGTATTACAAGGAGAATTAAGTAAGGAGGGAAAGAAGGAATAAGAGTCTCCCTTCGAAGAAAAGATAATGCCGCGGCCGCTAGTAGTAATAGTATTAGAATACGTATAATAATACGTCAGGTACTAGCGTAGACGCCTCAGGCGTCAAGCATACTAACGGGTGCAACCCGTCACACTCTATTAGGACACCACGTGATACTGCACTGAACCCGTCATGTTCTAATAAAGTATTTTTTAAATTCTGAATTATTCATTTAGTTTAAAATTAATATTTTTATTAGTAATTAAGCTTTTGGATTCTATTTAATAATTAAGTTCTTAATTATTAATATTAGAGTAAAAAGATTATCAGAAAAGAGTCCTAAACGTATATCTTTTCCTATAGCTAATATAAAAATTCTTATTAACTTATAAGTAAGGCTTTTAGTTTTTAAAAAGAGTTAAAGTATTAATTAAACTTATTTAGTAAACTCTTTATTTAAATCTAATATGGATTATATATTATGAATAATAATATAAAATGTATCTTATTAGAATTATAAATTTATATAAAGAATCTCTATTTCTTAACTATATATTTCATTTTTAATCTAAAACTTATAATAATCTTAATATTTTTTACTAATTAATATTGAATTAATATTATATCTCTAATTCTTGATTATATCAATAGAATATAAACAATTATTATATATATATCTTACTTTATTTTAAAATCTTTATTAACTAGAATCTGATTACTAATCATATTATATTCCTAACTATTAATTCTATGTTTAATTATTAATTGAATTATAAAATAGACTTTTCATGTATGATTAAATCTTAAAATATATGTTATATAAAGTCAAACTATCTGTTATTTCTGTTATTAATTATATATTTAATTTATAATTAGAACCCTTTTTATATTCAACATTTAACTATTAATCCTATTTTTCTTAAGGATTAGTTTAATTTTAAGCTAAATATATATTAGAAAAAAGAAATCATAACTTGAAATATTAATTATGAGTTTTTTTATAAAGAAATATTTAAAAGCTAGTTATCTAATATTTAATTATAATATTATCAGTTTTTACTCGGATTATAAACTAAATATTTAGTTATAAATTATAAAGAGGACTTTACATCTTGAATTAGATCTTGAAATATATATTTCATTATTGATTATATTATCAAATATAAATAGTACATTTATATTTTAATTTATAATAGATCATAGAACTAATGATATAATTAATAAACTAATCAATAGTCTAATTAATAATGTAATTAATAATGTAATTAATAATGTAATTAGTAATGTAATTAAAACTACAATAGAATAGAGAACTAATAATATAACTAATAGTTTAATTAAAAGTTTAATTAATAATTTAATTAATATTAGAATCGATTTGAGAATCAATAATATAATTATTAATGGAGTTAATGATATAGTTAATGATATATATACTAATATCATTTCTAGTCAAACGTTTAGCTTATAATTTAGTTAAATTATATTAATGAGCTAGTAACTGATATTATTGATTAAAGATGAATAATAAATATATATTTCTATTTAAGATTTTAAAAAGTATTAATAAAAGAATATTTGAAATATACTTTAGTTAGTAGTTAATAATGTTATTAGTAGTAAAATACTTAACTTTCAAAAATTCTAAAAAGGAATGAAATATATTTCATAGTATAAAAGTAAGACGGGCTTTATTAGTAGTGAAAGATTACTTTAAAGTATCAGGAGAGAGAGAATTAAAGTAATCTCTGAATATTAATTTTAAAGAGTATTATCTCTTCAGAAGTAAGAGAGAAAGCTCGCTTTAAATATATAAGGAGATTATTTGAGTATATACTAGGCTATATAAGTAATTAAATATAGTATAATAATAGATAATAAGTGAAGTATACGATATACTCCTTATAGCTATCTCTTAGTATAAGGCTAGAGATTATGATTAACTATACCTTTACCTAGTTAGTAAATATAAACTACCCTAAGTAAGTAAAGAAGCTTCTAAATAGAGAGAGTAAAATCCACTATTTATATAAATTAATTAAAGAAAGCATAGATAAAGTGCGTGAACTAATTAAAGTCGACGTAATTATTAAAGAGTGAAATTAAATGAATAAAGGAAATTATAAAGCTATAGCCTTATTTATAAGATAGATTCAGCTGTTTCAAGGTTTAAGTAATCATGCCGAGTATAAGGATAAAGGTCAAATATCATATAGAAGCGTTTAATTAACTGAATTATAAATCGAAGTCTAGGTTATTTAATCTTAGAGAGTTATGAATAGTAGTTAATTAATTAAATAATCTTATCTTATTATTATTTCTTAATTTGAAGAGTAAAAGAAGCACTGTAGGCAGCCTTATTTACTTGCAAGTGAAAGAAGCGCTCTAAATAGCCTTATTTACTTGTAAGGGTAAGTAACCGAAGCTTCGTAGATATATAAATACCCCTTATCTCGTATATAGAGAAGTTCTTCTTCCTTTCAACATAATATAGCGAAAGATTACCCGCGCCTGCCTCTCTTCTTATATTAATAACTTTATTCTAAATCTGCTATTATTACTTATATTATTCCAAAGCTTCTATTATTATATCTTCTAAGTCTCTAAATAAGAGATTGCGAAAAGAGAAGTCTGACTCTAAGGAATCTTATACATGTTTTATATCTTATTATCGTATCGCAGATCGATCCTCTACTAATACTAGAAGATTTATGACTAAATCTACTTATCGCGATATTATAAGATTATTCTATCTACCTCCTTACTTTTACTTATTTAATTAATATATCTATAATAAAACTCGATAGCCCTTACTCTAAGGAAGAAATCCCCTCTACTTCTCGTCGTCTAGCTCACTTCAGAAATAACCCTGAAATCCGTTCTTTCTGATCTATTAATTATACTAATAAAGATAATAATAATAATTCTAAGCTTAAACCTAAGTAGTATAATCCCTTAGATAATCTATCTAATTACTCTATCCGCGACCTCTCTCTAATCCATTAATTATACTAATAAAGATAATAATAATAATTCTAAGCTTAAGCCTAAGTAGTATAATCCCTTAGATAATCTATCTAATTACTCTATCCGCGACCTCTCTCTAATCCTTTGAAGAACTAGATTAAGTACTATTCCTTCTTCTTTACTATCTCCTTGTATACTAAAAGTCTCTTCTTCTTTAAAGAAGATTATTATACTTTCCTATAGCTATAAATCTGTTCTACTACCCTAAAATCTGCTAGAATAAAGTATAATATAAGTAAGTATTCTCCTAATACTATATACCTAATACTACATAAATATTCTAATGTATCCTAAGTAAAGAGAATAATAATCCTTATTAAAGATATATTAGCGCAAGTATTAAGGGAACTAGAATAAAAGGTCATTACTATATAAATATAGCTATAAAGCTAAAGAGATACTACCCTTTCTTTTTCTATAGCTACTATCTTACTACCCTGTAGATAACTATCTAAGCTAGGGAGTTCATATACAGAAAGAGAAATAGTACTAAGGAATCCGTAAGTCCTTTAATAATTCTAATCTTTTAATACTTTAGCTAATTACTTATTATCTCAAAAACTATCGCACGAACCTTCGATAAGTGCTTAAAGATATAAAAGCTAAGAAAGCTTTAAAGAAAAGTAGTAATTCAGATTCTAAGGTCGAGATCCTTAATATAAAGTCTATTAGATCTAGACTCTCTCTAAAGAAGAGAGATCGTAATAGTAGTATAGGTAGAGCTTCTACTAGGAGGTTTATAGGATTATATAGTAGCAGAACTCCCTCTAAGGAAAGAAAGTACTATAGTAAGTACCGGATTAAATATTAGAAGAATAGTTTAGTTTAAAGTTTGAGTAGTTAGATTTTAATCTTTCTATATAAGTATATATAGATCCCTAAAGGCTTAGTTTTTAGTCTAATTTATAAATAAAAATATACTAAGTAAGCGACTTAATATACTATACTTAAAGCTCCTCTATCTATGATCTATAATTTCCAAAGTTTAAAAGAGATCTAAAAGCTTTAAATTTCTATCGAGTGAGATTCTTTATAAAGCTATCTACTAGTATATTATTAGTTTATAGATAAGTTACTATAAATAATCCCTTAGCGTACTCTTACTTAAGCTTTATATTCTGAATATTAATATATTATAGTTTAGTAATTATTTTCTCGCTTTTATTTATAACTAGCTTAATTATTTATTAATTATCGTAAAAGATATTCTAAGTCGTACTAATATCGAAAGTAAGATCTTTAAAGAATCTCTAAAGAGCTATAGTCTCTTTTACTATATTAGCTAATATAAGTAGTTTAGCTTTAGTCGTAGAAGTTATAATTATATCTTATATTAAAGCTTTCTAAATCACTAGTTCTTTATGTATAAAGATTAAATATCCTTAAGATAATCTTCTAAAATCCGGATTATCTATAAATAAAGTATTAGAAGCTATTACTAAAACTCTTAAGTATCCTCATTTACAAATAATCCTTAGAAAGCGAGTATTATAAAGATATCGAATTAGCTAGTAAATAGCTATAAAATAATCTAATAAGAGATTAGTCAAATATTTAGAGAGCTATAAGATAGTATATAATATATCTAGTTAAACTATAATTATAATATAGAGAACTAATCTTACGTTCTCTTAAAATACTTTCATTAATATCTTTAAAGCTTAGTTTAAGTTCTTAACCAGATTAAGTTAAGGAAGTAGTATAATTAAGTAGTTTTTATCTATTTACTTAAACTTATATAGAATCTTTTCAATATACTAATTATATATAAGTAAGATAGTTTTAAGCTTTCTATTATAAAGTACTCTAATACTAAAGAATTACTTAATATCGCTTAGAATATATATATCGTATTCTATATTAAGATAATTAATATAGCCTTACCCGAGCTCCTTATTGTTATTATAGAAGAGTATTTATATATTATCTATATAGAATATAACTACTAATTTATAATCTTTATCTATAAATATATAAAGCTCCTTTAGATATAGAAATAGCTTAAGTTTAGTTAAGTTATTAGCTATATATTTATACTATAAGTATAGAAAATCTCTTATTCTATAGAGAGCGCGATCTACTCTTAGTACTTTTCTAGCATTAGATTTTCTAGAAGAAAAGGAGTATTATACTCTTTCTCCTATAATATTTCTTAAGATATTAATTAATATATTAATAACATTAAAATACTTAATCTCTAGATTAAAGTATATTATAAGAGCTATTACTATTCGGAATAATTTTATATTAAGTATACTAGTATAAGTTAAGATAATTATTACTTTGCTTTAAAGATCTCCTCTAATTATGATCCGAGAGTAATACCTTTTAATATATCTATCTTTATTAAGTTTATACTTAAAAACTTATATTAAAGGAAGAAGTATTTATATTATATACTAATTATATATCTTAGGTTCTTAGTAGCTTTATTTTTCTATATTTCTTATCTCTAGATCTATATCTTTAGAAAACTAAGCTTTTATTAAATAGTTCTTAAGATTATTAAATCTCTTTAGTTCTAATAGAAGATCTAATATCTTAATTTTTTAAAGTTTAAGCTTTTTATTAATATTTTAAAACTAAGCTTCTAAAGTAGTAGCTATTATCAAGTTATCTAGTTTAAGTATCTAAAGTATTTTAAAAGATACTAAGATTACTTTATATATTATTCTTAGGTCTAAGGTACCTCTTACTATATCTATATACTTATTAAGTATTAGTATAGAAATATAAGGATCTATTTATATCTTAAGATTATTTTAAAGTTCCTTATAAGAGAAACCGTTCTTAACTTAGATACCTTAAGTCTCTTTACTTCTAATCTTTCGATAAAGGTTCTCTATATATCTAAAGCTTTATAACGACACAAGACTTGAGGCGGTATATAAGTAAGAATAAAACAAGTAGGAAGGCTAAGAGCGATCTTATATAGTCTACTACTAAGGAAACCAAAAGATAAGGAAGAAGAAGAGAGATAGAGTATAAGACACCTTATATATATATACCGGTACTAGTCCGATACTATACCGAGTCGGAAACTAGTTATACCGGGATACCTATGAACTTAAGCCCTAGTATCTATCCTTCTCCTTATATAATATTCAGGTGAGCTATTATATTATTACCCCCCCCCCTAAGAAGAGTTTAACCCTAAGCTCGGAAGGTTATAGTTTATACTAGAAATTAGTCTTTATTATAACTATTTTCGTCGATATTCGCGTAATAGATACTAGCCGCTCTTTAGTAGTAGTAAATTCTTTATCAGATACTAACTAGTTATATCGCTATAATAGTACTATATCAGTTATAGCTTCTAAATCGAGCGGTAAGCTATATTTACTTTATCTGTTCGCAGCGGGAGTCGAGTTTAAGTAAGGCGTAGGGTATATAAAGGAAGGGGTTTATTAATATTAGAGCTTCTCTTTTTCAACTATAATAACTACTTAAAATATAAGTTTACTCTCCCTAGACTATAATATAGTTCCTAGATTAAGTGTTATTACTAACTACTATAGTAGTCTATTATAATCTTATATATTAATCGACCTAATTAACTCTTCTCTTATTATAAGTGAGTTTCCTGCCTTAGTATTAGGGATAGTCTTCAGGTAAGGTATAGAGGTTTCACGGATCTATAATGCTAACTCCTATAGTACCCTTACTAGTTCCTGCTAGCGCCCTTTCGGTAGTATATCGTATATATTACCTGCGATATATTCGCGCTTTCCTTAAGCTAAAGTATAATAATACTCCTATTCTAGAACTTCTATATTTATTTAATAAGCTTAACTCTAAGCTTTATAAGTATTATTCGGTATTAAAGAGTAGTTTTAAGTATATAAGTTATTTAGACTTAAATATAGTTTTATATACTAACGCGTTATAGTTACTTAATTATATTAATATAGAGTATACTATTTTATCTAGTTTATTTCTTAGTAGCGAAGCTAAGGACACGGAGCTGAATCGGGGCGGTATCGTAGCTACTTATAAAGCTATTAATCGGATCTATTATCTTACGAAATCTGCTACTCTTACTACTACGTTAGAGATTACTACTATATAATTAGCGGAGACTTAGGCTTTAAGGCGTTCTATAGAGAAAGTATTTAAGGAGTTAGAGTTTATTAAGGTAATAAGTTAAGATCTTTAAACCCTTAGATATTAGTATAATACTAATATAATATAGGATTTAGATCTTCTAATAGTAGATTTAGCGAAGTTTAGGTTAATAATATAAATAGTATTAAAGCAGATAAAGGAGTTAAATACTATTATATAGGAGTTTACGAAGAAAGCTATATTTAAAGCTATAATATCTAATACTAAAGGAAAAAGGAATTTACTTTCTAGTTTAGAGATAGCGTTAGATCTAGATACTCCCGGACTCTCTTTAAAGAAGAAAACCCGTAAGATTAGCTATTATACTCGATCTGCTACTAAGATTATATTAGTAAATTTAAATAAGGAGTTAAATATAGTAGTTCCGGTTCTAGATATTCCAGATTTACTAGAAGCTCTAGAGACTTTAAGGGAGAAAGCTAGTAAAGTAGAGATAATAAAGGAAGTAGAGGTTTAGATATAGTATTATTATAGAGTATAATCAGGGGATTATCCTTAGTAATAAATTTTTAATACTAATATCTATAATAGTTTTTTATTTTCTAAATAACTATAATTATTTATTCTATCTTTCTAAGCTTTAATCTATTAATCTAGTTTATATAAAAGTCTAGGTTTACTTAGGTTAATAGCGTGGAAGTCTCTAAGCTTATATAGAGTACTTATTAGATTAGAAGCGTTATACTAAGTTAGGTCCGGATTATAGCTTAGCTAGCTAACTTAATACTTCAGATTACCTCTTAGGAGTCGTATAGCGAGTATATCTTATAACTCTTACTCTTCTTAAGTAGTAATAATCTCCGGGAATAAGTTCAGTAGCTCTTAGCTTAGTAATAAGTTATCCGGGTCCTTAAAGAGTAATTCTAAAGTAAATATATTATATATAGAAGATCTTGGAGGCAAATCTAGCTTATAAGAGTATCTAATCTTAGCTAGGACTTAGTATAGTCTTACCTAGAGGCTAAATAGCTTCTTACTTAGCTAGTAATTCTTAAGGTTCCTTATAGAGAGAAATACCCTATCTCTAACTTCTTAGTCGATATTATACCGTTTCGGGTTAGTTATAGCGCTTATCTTCTACTAAGTAGTTAGTATATTAGCTTTTATAAACTCGATAGCGGATTTAATACGTTTAGCTAAAGATTTAGTATTAATATAATTAAGCTTCTTTTATAGTATTAATATAGTAAGTTATTTCTAATCCTAGCTATTCCGTAGTAATATACTATATGTAAGAGTATATAGCGCTATACTAATAGAATCGTAAAGTAAAGTTACTTAAGCGCGGTCTATTATTAGTAGTAGTTCGCTCTAGTTACTCTAGTAGTAATTAATAAAAAGTCTAAAGTATTAGTTAATATACTAGTTTATAATCTCTATTTATCTATTAATTTACTAGTAGAAAGAGATAAAGAGCTTAACTTTAACTCTAATTATATAATAAAACTCTTATTAGAAAGATAAGATAAACTAAGGTCTTTAGTCAGATATAATTAACTTAGGGGTATATCCGAAATAATATATCTATTAGATAAATAACGTAATTATCCCGCGGATATCGATATTATAGTAATATAGTACTAATATAGAGTCTTTCCTTAGGTAATCGATAAATACTAATATCTTATTAAATCCCTAGTTATTAGGCAGGAAGTCCTTAAAATCTATAGCTAAGTATTATATAAGGTAGCTAAGTACTAGTAATAAGTAGAGGAATCCTTATTATTTCGCTTACTTTAGATAAGAGTACTAGTAGGAGTAGTAATTATAAGTATACTATTTTATATCCGATATAAGTCCTTTCTAGTAGTAATAGATAGAAATCATTTCAGTAGTCTTACGAGCATTTAGATAAGCGGAGGAAACTTAATCGTAGACTTTACTAATTAAATAAGTATATAATAGGGTATAGTATTATATATATAGATAACTATTATAAAATAATAAGCTATTATTAATAGTATAGCTATTTCCTAATATATTCTATTTATTAGAGAACGATTCTTAGTTAAATTAGTATAGTTTCTCGATTAAATTAAAGGAGTTACGTGCGAGTTCTAATAGTATATTAGTTCCTAGCGATAGTAAGTATATATAACTAATTTAATTAATATAATATTTAGCTAATTCCGCGTTAATCCTAAGGTCTAAGTAATCTAGAAGTAATAGAACCTGAGATCTATTATCCTATTTCTACTATTTCTATATCCTTAAGTCTTATTCCTTATAGCTAAGGATATTAACTTTAGTATTATCTTTACTAAGTATATATATAATTTAAAAGTTAAATTCGGATAGGAATTCTATTTATCTAGCTTACTTACTAATTAAGACTTTAATAGTTATAAAGTATTCTAAGGATCGATAATCTATATATACGCCGGTATAGTATTATAACGATATAAGTTCAGGTCTCTATTTCCGGAAAGACTTAATAATAATATATAATTCCTTATTATAAATCTCTTAGTTTAGTTCGTATCTATTAAGAGTATAAGAGTAGAATCTAATTAGATACTATTAGTTATCTTTATATAATTAGAAGATAACTCTAGCTATTATACTATTAGAGGTATTAGTTTCTAGTTTAGTCTATAATTCTAAGTCGAAATAATATAGTTTCTATACTAATAGTAGCTATTAATATAACTTATCGAAGGATCTCTTATAATTATGAATAAAATTCTATAGTACTATAAACTTAATAAGTATTAAGAGAAGTTTAGCGATAAAGCCGAAATTCCGTATAAATTAATATAAGAAACTATAGAATCCTAGGAAAGATTTTATAGCTATTACTAGTTCGGGGTACTTCTAGTCTACTAATAGCACTACTTTCTCAGGATCTAGCTCGATTCCGTTAGTAGTAATAATATATCCGAGGTATTTAGTCCGAGTAATATAGAATTCGCTTTTCTTGATATCTACTTAGAGTCTAATATCTATTAAGTATTATAGTACTAATTTAATATATTCCTCGTATTCCTAGAGCGTTTCCGAGTATATAAGAATATCGTTTAAGTAAGCTATATAGAAATCGTTTAAGTAATCTAGTAGTATATTTTTTTATATATTATTAATACGTACTAGGTCTATTATAGAGCTTAAAAGGTAGTACTTTATATTTATAGGATCTGAAGCAGGTTCGGAAGGTAATATACTCCTCTGATTCGAGTTCTATATAGATATAGTTAAATACTACCTGAATATCTAGTTTAGTAAAAATCACTACTTTAGATATATAAGTTAAAAGCTTATTAATCCTAGGTATTAGATACGAATCCTTTCGAGTGATTATATTAAGCTTATAATAATCGATATAGAAGCGTAATCCTCTATTGTCCTTCTTGATAAATAATATAAGTAATACGAAAGGACTTTAGCTAGATTCGATAAATCCCTTATCTAAGTTCTCTATAAGGTACTCCTTAGTTACTTATATTTCGTCTATAGATTACTAATATAAGAGCGAATATATATTAAGTAATAGTTCTTCTAGAATTATTTTATAATTATATAAGTAATATAGTAAAAGAATATTAGAATCCCGCTTAGAAAAGGCCTCCTTAAGAGTATAGTACTATTCCGGTAGCTTTTCGGCCACGAGCTATTCGGTATCGGGATCCTTAGGGGAATCGCTATTTAGATAGTCTTATAAGAGGTAGTCTATCTCGTAGATACTAATAAAGAATAATTTAGAGCTTTTACGTTTTATATTAAAGTATAAAGCTATAGTACTAATTTAGTAAATCGGAACTAGTTTCTAGATCCTCGAAGATTAAGAGGTATACTCGCGATAGAGTTTCGGCGCGAGTACTCTTCTCGATGAATTCGGAGCGGAAAAGGGTTCGGATTCCTTAGTAATAAGCGGAAATAAGTTAAATAGTAAAGATAATATATTAATATATTATATTATTACTATTTAGGGTAATTAGTATTAATCTAGCTAGTTTATAGCTAAGTCCCGCGCGTTAGCGTCGATTTAGTAAGATCGATTAATACTAAGTTTATAAGGCGTATCATAAGGCGAGTATAAAGTATATAGTGCAAATAGTATCTTTAATTAATAGGAAGAATTAGCTGAAAAGCAGAGGAGAATTCTTCCTTAATAGAAAAGGAGAGGATATAGTACTACTACTACTAGTACCTTAGTAGTAGCAGTTAGCGAGATACTAAGCGTCGAGCATCTATCCCGGGTATAACCTATTATATTACCCCCCTTCTTTAAACTAATCCCCCTCTAAAAATTATTCCGTAGCTATTATCTCGAAGCAAAAGCCTACTCGGCCTTACTATATTCGAAGTCCTTATAGTACTTACGCGAACTACTGCCTTTCCCTTCGTATTCTCCTGCTCCGTAGAAGAATTAGAGGATACTAATAATAATCGACTATATAAGGCTTAGTACTAGTATTAGTTTATCTAATAATTACTAGAGCTATACTTTACGCATTTTCCAATATCTTTCTATTCCTAACGTTTCTCGCGGGAGGCTAGTACTGCCTTTATAGCTACTTTATAACTAGTTTCCTAATCTATTATATTATCCTTTTCATAGGTAGTCCTACTACCTGAACTATTATTATTACTATTACTATTCGTATGTACCGGGCCGAAATAGTTTCCTAAAGATAAGAGTAATCGTAAGAAACCTTTATAAGTCGTTAGCAGAACTATCTGCTTATCGACCTATTATCTAGTTGTGACAGCGCATGGTATACGTGGCAGATACGGGCCAGTATCAGTGCCTTAGGCATACCCTCCTTATATATATAGAAGGTGCAGACTCCTTCAGAGCTCTATATCTTTCTGTTTCCTTTGTACTAGACTATATAAGATCGCTCTTAGCCTCCCTACTTATTTATTCTTACTTATATACCGCCTTAAGTCTTATATCGTTATATTAAACAGAAAGATTAAGACTACTAAGGATAATATTAAATAATATCTTACTTAGAAAACTCGATTCGCACGTATAACTACTAGGGAGCTCTTCGCTAAGTTATCTCTACTTACTTTAGATTTTCGGAATTATACGGAAACAGTTAGTACTATTAATTACGAATTCGATAGTTAGGTTTTTAAAAGAGCCGAGATTCTAGAGATCTCTCGGATAGCTAGGAATTTAAACGTAATTTAGCCTTAGAAGCACTAGTTTTACTATAAAGTTACTCTCGGATACTTCGAAACTCGTTCCTTCGTGCGTACGAAGTAAAACAGCAGACGAATTTTAGGTAGAAACTTCCCTATAGGCCCTAATATTTATTATCCTCTTACTCGACTTTAACCTTCCGAAAGTAGCTCTAATAGCGAAAAACCTTACTTTTAAGCTAAGATAAAGTAACTTATTACTCTAGCGGAAATTATCGGAATTCGACTCGTAATCCTTATACCCTAGTATAATTTATCCCTCTTAGTAGAATCGACCTCTCTCTACTAGAACTTTTAATTTAATACTTTCTATATTTACTTAACGAAGATATCTAACTCTCTTTAATCTTTCTGCTTTTTTAGAATTCGATTTCGACTTTCGCTTCTTCTATAACTTTCAAGTATTCTATCACTTTCGCTTAGCTTCACTTACTTAATACTATACCTCCTAAGAAAGCTTAGCTAGCTCCTACGGCTTCACCGGAATACTCTTATAGCCCCTCTGATTCTATACCTACTATAGAATTACTTTAATCGATTAAAGACTATTAATTACAGATAGAATCGACTACTCGGGAGCTTTCTATTAGTATTAGTCGTATCGAATAGATATTTACCGAGTTTTTACGTATTTAGGTATAATCGATAAACTCTAGACTTTCGGTAAACCTTAGACCTTCGGTAAACTCGGTATTATAATTACTAATAGAACTTACCCTTAAACGCTCTTTAATTAATAATTTACAGACCTCTAGTAAGTCGCAACTAACTAAAAGTATCGATAATCTTAATATAAGGATTAACCCGTCTTTCAGCTAATAGTATACTTTTATTTAGGACCGACTAGAAGTTAATTCAGACTAATACCCGATTACGCGTACTTATAAAGCGCTAGTCTAGAGCTCTACTTCTAGCCTTATAAGAGGTTACTTAGAACTATAGTATCTCTCGGAAATTACGCTTTTCTCCTCTACTAAAGAGATAATTTCAGTACTCGCTTCTTACTACCTTTCCGGACTCGAAACGGAGTAGTATCAGACCGAATTTCATAAGCTTTTAATTAAAAAGGAGTCCTTTTTTTAATTCCGTTTAAAGTTCTAAAGCTTTGTAATTCTTTGAGGTATAGCTGAATTAGAGTAGTACTTTTACCTCTAGCTAAAGCTTACTATACGGCTACGTATAGCTGCCGCTCTAATTAAGTACTCTTAGAAGACTAATTATTCAGCTATAGTCTCTTCTCTCACGGCACTCGATTTAGAACTCTCTCGACTACCTTTAATACCTCGAGCTACTCTAGCTTTACTAATAGTTAGTATATCTTCTGAGCTCTTAATACCTATCGAGGAAGTATAGTATTACTACTATAAGAAGCACGATCACTATAAGGGCGATTATCCGATATTAAAGACGAAGAAGAAGTGATTTGCGTCTTACGCTTTAGATTAATAATTACTTAGATTTTATTTAGAATTCGACTTGATTTAATTATCTTTTCTTTCGTTTTTTATTTACCTTTAAAGGCTCGAGGGCGAGCCTTTGTCTTAGAAGGGGGTAATATAACAGCGCATAGTATACGTGGCAGATACGGGCTAGTATCGGTGCCTTAGGCATACCCTCCTTATATATATAGAAGGTGCAGACTCCTTCAGAGCTCTATATCTTTCTGTTTCCTTCGTACTAGACTATATAAGATCGCTCTTAGCCTCCCTACTTGTTTATTCTTACTTGTATACCGCCTTGAGTCTTGTGTCGTTACACTAGTATATTTATTTAAACTACTTACTAAGGTAGTTATCTTCGTATTATCTAGCTAGGAGTCCACTCTAGCTTAGAAACGCGCTCGTTCGAATTATAGTAAGTATACTACTACTACTATTATTCCTTATCAGAACCTGATTAACTTTTATCTTACTTTCTTAACCTTATTCGGATTATTATAGATCTTACTAAGGTAGTAGAGTAGGTCGAGAGGGTCCCTAGTTTCTATTCGTTTCTACTTTTTATATATAAGGAAGTACTAACCCTTAAACCTTAGGAGAGAGACAGGCGTAGATAAAAAAGATCTAAGCCTCTCTATTACTAATCGTACTCCTATTAATCCTTAGCTTCGATTCTATTACTATTAATTATATATCTTACTCCTTCGATCGACCGGAGAACTTATCAGGGTGAGAGAGGACTTAACGTATCTTTCCTACTACTACTACTAGTATTATTACTTCTAGTTATATTTAAAGATTCTTTACTTACTTTTAGAGAACTTCTATAATCGATAGTAGCTAGGCTTCGCGTTAAGTAGCTAACTCGGCTTATTAGGTGTAATGATCACTTGGTACGCTGAGGTAAATAGGCACAATAGAATAGTAGAACAGTCGCTGGAGGTTCGCTAGTAATAATCTAGTTAATATAGAAACTAATTGCTAAGGAGAGAAGGTTCTTCCTTCCTCTCTAATTCTGATATATATGAGTAGGAGGCACTATGCGTATAGACTTATTATAATATCTCCCCTCTTAAATACTTCTATCCTAGAAGTGAAAGCGTTAAAATACCCTAGCCGGCGATACTTTAGCGAGGCGCCGGCGAGGTATTCCTTTCAGGATTCACTTTTATTCTGATTTTTTTTATTATTAGTAAGGCTAGAATGCGGGGCATAGCGCTAGGTAACTCCTCTATATAACTCTTAACCTTCTCTCTTCTCTCTCTTCTTAAATAACTAACGATAATAATAATAACTATATATAAGTTATAAATATAAGGTATCAAGTAGTGCTAACTTAACCTTTTAGCTCCTAAGAACCTTCGCAAGCGCGCCGCTAGTAGTTCGCTTAAAGATACCCTTCCTTCTAGTAATACTTTCACTCCTATTAATAAGGGAAAAACCGTAGTCGCTAGCGGGTTATCGACTAAGCGCTAGCGAGCGGAAGATAATAANGAGGCACTAGGCGCATAGACCTATTATAATATCTCCCCTCTTAAATACTTCTATCCTAGAAGTGAAAGCGTTAAAATACCCTAGCCGGCGATACTTTAGCGAGGCGCCGGCGAGGTATTCCTTTCAGGATTCACTTTTATTCTGATTTTTTTTATTATTAGTAAGGCTAGAATGCGGGGCATAGCGCTAGGTAACTCCTCTATATAACTCTTAACCTTCTCTCTTCTCTCTCTTCTTAAATAACTAACGATAATAATAATAACTATATATAAGTTATAAATATAAGGTATCAAGTAGTGCTAACTTAACCTTTTAGCTCCTAAGAACCTTCGCAAGCGCGCCGCTAGTAGTTCGCTTAAAGATACCCTTCCTTCTAGTAATACTTTCACTCCTATTAATAAGGGAAAAACCGTAGTCGCTAGCGGGTTATCGACTAAGCGCTAGCGAGCGGAAGATAATAATAAGGATACTGAAGGCGAGCCGAGCTAAGATAGTAGCCCTTCTACCTGTTATAATAAGACCCTCTATACTAGTCGAAAGAATACGCAGATAAAGTCGAAGGCTCGTGCTAAGGTAAACGAGGAGATACTGCGTCCGGAGACTTACTTACGATACGCCGGCGAGTATACTTTATTCCCTAAGTTAAAGTGCACTTTAGCTCCTAACTCTATTACTAGTAAGTATATAGACTATATTAAGAAGGGTAAATCTTGCGAGGATATAAGTATAAATTTCCTCTCTCTAGCGAATACTTAGCTAATAGCTAATAAGGTTCTAGCTATCCTGATAAGTGTTCTTAGCTAACTATAAGACGTAGCTTTAAAAGTAGTAATAGGCGAGAGTTCCGGAGAAGTATTAAAGATTACCTAGGTACGCTTTAATATAGAGAAGAAGCGGGCTAATTATACTTCTAAAGTTAGTAATACTATAGCTATTAAATCTCCTTAGAAGCCAGTTATTAATTCTAATGCCGAGCTATCCTCTAGTATTACGTCAGCGATCGCTAAAGTATCTAGGTATATACTGCGCTCTATAACTAAAGTTACTACTACTATCGATATTATAAATACTACTCTTCTAGAGGAAATTCGTAGTCTCCGTATAGTATAAATCAATCTCTCTAGCGAGTTCCCTACTAATCTTCGGCGAAGGACTTCCGTACTATTCATACTAGATTCTTTCTATAGGTAGCTTCACTAGATACGTAGCTAGAGGTTAATAGAGAGGAAGTCCCGGATAGGGACGTAGATACTACTAATCAGGAGGTTACTAAGTAAACTTTCTTTAGCGATATATCGGAGTTTATCCGGCGAGGGCTAGTTTACTAGCGATCCGTATAGATAATAAAACCTCTTTTTCCCTTTAGACTTCTACTAGATTTATTATCTCTAATATTCCTTTAAAACTATAAAACCCTATAGGAAAAAACAGAAAGGTATATATCCTTTTACAAGTATTATTTCACTTTCGCCGGCGTTTCGCCGGTCTTTCTATAGCGTTTTAATTTTTTAAAGCTTTAATTTCTTTCTAGAGTCCCTAGAGGTTTTCTTTTAGCTCCTAAGAATCATAAGCGGAAGTAAACTCCTTCTATCTTACTAGGAATTATTCTCTCCCTCTAACTACTCGCCGGTCTAGTAAGGAATCGACCTCCTATGATTCTTCGCTATTAATAAGGTTAGGTTAGATAACCTCCGACGACTCGCCGGGCCTTTACTAGTATAGTTCTAATAATAAGATATAGAAGACATTATATAGCTAATTATACTTAGTAGGTAAATCTAATTAATATACCTACTTTCTAATTCTTTCGCTAATCTTAAATAGCCCTAGAAATTAGTAGTCTAGCTTCTTGCTCGATCGAATAGTTTTAATATTCTTTACTGAGAGTAGGACTTATTAATCTACTTTGAATTTAACTAGTCGATAGTTCTTATTATACTACTTCACCTAGGTTTCTTTAGTTCTTTACTAACTATTCTCTAGCTCTTAGTATTTCTTAATTACTTTTTCTGCTCTTTCTTTAGTAGTAGGTATCTCCCCTCTTATAAGATCGTATTCGATACCTTAGCGACTATCCAGCGTAATTCTATACCTAGCCTTATTTAGAGTTATTCTAATAGCCTTATAATATATATTTATATACGCGAATTTCGCTATAGGTAATAGGTCCACCTAATTGTCTTAAAGATAGTATACGAAATACCGTAGCTATACTTCTATAGCTTGGTTTTATCGTTCCGTTTACCTATCAGTTTATAGGTAAAACGCCGTCGAAAGACCTCTTATTATTCGGAGGTAGAAGTATACCTCTTACTAGAACTTGGAAGTGAAAACAGAACCTCTATCGGTAATAATAACCGCAGGTAATCTATAGTCCTTAAACTAATAGTCGATAAATAGCTAAGCTAAGCCTAGCGTATTAATTATCTTTAAGTAAGGAATATACTCTATATCTTTAGTATATCTATTAACGATTACTAGTAAACTATCAGAGATTCTTCCTATAGAGCTCCCTTTATAAGGTAGTAGATCTATAATAAAGTCTATAGTTATAGACTTAAACAGCTTACTTAGCTAGCTAGGCGCTTATATCTCGCTAGCTATCTTTATTCTTCTTACTTTTATCCTTTAATAAATATCGCAACTTTTAACATATTCTTTAATATCTAGCTTTATCTTCTACTAATAGTACTTTTACTAAATAAGCTTTAGCGTCTTATCTTAACTAAAATAGCCTATAGTTAGATTATTATAATATATCTTTATAATTTTAGTACGCATAGCTTTATCTAGCGGAACGTAAGCTTTTCGCTAGTATCTAAGTAATCCTTTACTATCGATACTCTAATCTACATCCCCGGTTTTCTATAATCTAGCTAACTTCTTAATAGTAAAGGCATCCCTTTTCTATAGCTTTATAAGCGTTAAGAGAAATGAGTTCGATTCAGGGTTTACTATTTCGGTTCTTATAATTCTCGCTATAAAAAACTATAGTATAGTATATCTATAGCTATACTAGCTAGCGCCCGGCTCCTCGCTAGCGCCTCTTAAGAGAGTATCTAGACTTCCAAATAAGTTCTATGAACTATTAAGCTTTATAAGTATATATCACTAGTTAGGCGTAAAGGTCGTATCTATAGCCTCGATCGATACTCCTTTTAAAGAAGTATTATTAGTAGGTTATAGAATCTGAGTTAACTAGTATAATATACTATCGTTCGGACGCCAGTTACTCTCTATTATATCGCTAGCTTTACTAGGTACGCAGATTAACTTATCTTTAATTACACTTCGCAGCTTATTTTATAAAGTAAGGAGTATAATATTTTCCTTATCTTTCGCTAGCTTATAATTAGGCCTTCTCGACGGTCTATCAGCAGGATTATTTTTCCCTTATCTATAACTTAATATAAAGTTATACTTAGATAGCTCTAGAGCTTATCTAGCTTATTGCCTGCTTAATACTATTTTATTTATAAAGTTATTGATGTTACTATAGTCTATTAATACCTTAACTAGAGCTATACTACCTTTAAGGTAATACCTCTAGTATATAAAACACTTAATAATTATAAGGAGTTCTTAGTTATATACTTTATAATTTAACTCGGTAGGTTCTAGCTTTTTACTAAAGAACACGATAGAGTGCTAGACGGCCTTTTCCCCTTCTTTCGCCGGCCACTCTCTAGGCTAGGAGAGAATTCCCGTAATAGTAAACCTAGAAGCGTTAGTCTCTAGCTTTCTTAGCTTTAGTAGATCGAAGTGCATAAGAAAAGGTACTATAGTAAACGTATCTTTTAACGCGTTAAAAGCCTCCCTTTCTATAGTACTCTATCTAAAAGCAGAGGCAAGTTACCTTTTCTTCTTATTACCTATTAAACTTATCAGAGGTTAGGTAATCGCTAAGAATCTTACGATAAATCGCTAGTAGAAGTTTATAAAACTAATAAAGACTTATATATCTCTAACACTTTTAAGCTCTAGCTATTCCCTAATAGTATCTATCCGGCTTATATCTATTAAAACGCTAGCTAAGGAGATAATATATCCTAGAAACTCTATACTTTTAGTATTAAAAGAGTACTTTAATAACTTAATAAAGAGGTTTATATATCGAAGTCTCTCGAGTACTTAGCAGATATATTATTTATATTATAAAAAGTCGGCAGAATAGATTAGGATATTATTAAGATATATAATATAAGTAATATCGATAAGGCCCGCTAGCGTATTATTAATAAATACCTGGAAAGTCGCTAGTGCGTTTAATAGTCTAAATAGCATAACTTAATACTCGTAATACCTATATCAGGTACGAAATACAGTCTTCTATTTATTACCCTAGCGAATTCGGATATAGTAATAAGCGTTTTATAAGTCCAGTTTAGTAAATACTCTAATATCCCGGAGCTTATCTAGCGTTTCGCTAATTAATAGTAGAGAGTACTAATCCTTAATCGTAATTTTATTTAGAGCCCGGTAATTAATATATAATCGAAGGCTACTATCTTTCTTAAGTATAAAAAGAATAAGTGCACTTATAGGACTCTTACTCTTCCTTATCTAACCTTTCGCTTCTAATAAGTCGAGGTATTCCCGGAGAACCTCTAGTTCCTTCTCGGAGAGGTTATAGATTAGAGAATAAGATATCTTTAATCTTAGTTCTAACTCGATAGCGTGTTAATAGCCCTCTAATAAGGGTAGCTCGCTTCCTTTCTCCTTAGAGAATACGTCCTTAAAGTCACTATATGCGGAGGGAATAGTAGGCGTATCGCCGGTATCTATCTGGCGTATCGTACGTAAGTTAGGTATTATAGCGTATATAGGAGATTTCTATTTATTAATAAGAGTCATAAAAGCTCGAGGTACTATAATATTAAGGTTATCAGAGTCCTTCAAATTATAAGGGAACCTCTACTGCTTATTCTTAAAGCTTATCTAAGGATCTATATCCTCTAATTATAGCTACCCTAATATCAGGTCTATACCTAGTATATTAATAACTCTTAGCTAAAGAGTATTAACTCTAGTCTATCTAATCGAATCGGCTATCTCTACTTAGGCGACTATAGTACCGAAGATAATACCTTTATTCCGTGAAAGTATCTAGAAAGTCCTTAGTCCTTTACTAGTAAGTTCAAGCTCGTATTCTTTAGTAACTAATCTTAATATAAAGTTATTTTCTACTCTATTATTAATAAGGGCAGTTATCGATTTCTACTTACCTTAAGATAGAATCTTTATTTAGATTTCTATCTTATTATCTAGTAAACCCGGTCCGGATATAGAAAATACTACGAGTTATAGCTTTCTTTAGCGTTTATCTTTAGTATCGCTAGTATTTGATTTTAGATAGTTCGGAGAGATATATCTATATTTATTATAAGAGTAGTACTAAACCTTAGAGATATCTCGTCTTATCAGCTGATCTTTAATAAGGATATTATTTAGATCTTTCCTTTCTTCTTATCTTTATTAGCTCTTATCTTATCGATTATTAGTTCTTCGCTAGTACTTATACGAGTTATCTTTCTTCGCGTTTAACTCCTTATATTTCTACTCTTTAAGTTCCCTCTATCTTTTATTACTATTAGTACCTCTAGATAGGGTATAGGTCTCTTAAAGAGTAATAGTAGAAATAACTTAGTCTCAGGTCTGAAGTCTATTAGCTTAGCTATTCTTAACGATTTTCTAGCGAATCTCCGGGCGGATCTTATTAAATAAGATATCTCGTAATTAGCGCTTAGTAAAAGGTTCGAGTTATTCTTCTTTTTCTTTAAAGTAATTTACGAACTCCCTAATTAGTTAACTTAGCCTTTAGCGAGCGTTCTCGTAGGCCTATAAGTTAGCTACCCTTCATAAGATAAGAAGTAGCTAGAGATTCGCTAGGAACTCTTTATAACTTTCCTAGGTTATCTTATAAAGGGTATCTAGAGTATACTTCCTAAACCTTTCCTAGGCGTTCGCCGGTTCCTTACGGAGTAATATTACTACTTATTTAATCTTAACGAGATTAGTTAAGTACCCTTTAGTATTATAGTCGAAGACTCGGTTATAAGCTTATAAGTATTTAGTAAGCTCTCTTTAGCTCCTGCCCTCGTATTCCAGTAGAATTATATATTTACTTTTATCCCGGCAAGGAATTAGCGATTCTTTAGGAGCTATTAATCGACTAGTATCTCTCTCTATACTTAGGGTAAAGTCTTCGGATATATAAGCTTAGTAGAATCGTGCTCTTATAGTAGCTTCCGGAGGGTATTAAGTAAGGTCTTCGCTGAATATTCGTCGGCACTTAACTATAAGGTTATCTAGGATATCGTTCCGTTTCTTTAGCGATCGGAGTTTCTCTTATAGAACTAAAAAGTCGTCTACTAGTGTATCGCTAGGTATTATCTAGGCCCTGATAGAGTCGTCTTAGAGTATAAGTCGGGTTAACGTAGTAGAGGATTCTCCGCTTTAAGCTATTATAACTATTTAGGCTAACGTTAAGTAAAAGTAATTAGAATATAATAATCACTTAGTACGCTAAGGTAAATAGGCATAATAGAATAGTAGAATAGTCGCTAGAGGTTCGCTAGTAATAATCTAGTTAATACAGAAACTAATTACTAAGGAGAGAAGGTTCTTCCTTCCTCTCTAATTCTGAAATACAGGAGTAGGAGGCACTAGGCGCACAGACCCATTACATTAGGTATATTATAAATCTATTTAAAAATTTTAATTAGTTACGAGACTCTTAATATTAATCCTTTACTTTACTTTACTTTACCTTATTTTACGAGCTAATTCTAATATCACAGGGCGAGTGTAAAGTGTATAGTATAAATAGTATCTTTAATTAATAGGAAGAATTAGCTGAAGAGCGGAGGAGAATTCTTCCTTAATAGAAAAGGAGAGGACACGGTACTACTGCCACTAGTATGACGACAGCTTACCTGAATGTCACATGAGGAGAAGGATAAATACCAGGGCCTAAGTTCACAGGCATCCCGGTATAACTAGTATCCGACTCAGTATAGTATCGGACTAGTACCGGCATATATATATAAGATACTTTATACTCTAGCTCTCTTCTTCTTCCTTCCTTATCTTTTTATTTCCTTAGTAGTAGACTATATAAGATCGCTCTTAGCCTCTATACTTGTTTTATCTTTACTCTTATACTACCTTAAGTCTTATGTCATTATAGGCTTCGCACTCTATATCTCTTCTCTTCCTTTTCCTTATCTTCTTATTTCCTTAGTAGTAGACTATATAAGATCGCTCTTAGTCTCCCTACTTGTTTTATCTTTACTTATATACCGCTTTTAAGCTTATATCGTTATATCAAACAAAAAGATTAAGATAGCCGGAGATAGCCTATTATAATTTCTTACTACTAAGTTAGTTATTCGATAACTACTCGTATATAGCCGAGATACTAGAGATCTCTCAGGTAGCTATAAATCAGGGTTTAATTCAGCTTATCGCAAATAGTATAATAGAGGAGGTCTTCGCTAATACTCCTTTAATAACCCCCTTAGTAAAATAGTAATAGCTATAGAATCCTTCCTAGGATTCTATAGTTTCTACTATTAATTAATATAGAATTTCGGCCTTATCGCTAAACCTCTCTTAATACTTACCTGACTTATAATACTATAGAATTTTACTAACGATTATAAGAAATCCTTCGACGAGTTATATTAATAGCTACTATTAGTATAGGAACTATACTATTTCGACTTAGAATTATAAACTAAACTAGAAACTAATACCTTCGATAGTATAATAGCAAGAGTTATCTCCTAAATATATAAAGATAATTAGTAGTATCTAATTAGATTCTACTCTTATATTCTTAATAGATACGAACTAAACTAAGAGATCTATAATAAGAAAATATATACTATTATTAAGTCTTTCCGGAAATAGAGACCTAAACTCATATCGCTATAATACTATATTAGTATATATATAGACTATCGATCCTTAGAATACTTTATAACTATTAAGGTTCTAACTAATAAGTAAGCTAGATAGATAGAATTCTTATCCGAATTTAATTTTTAAATTATATATACTCTTAGTAAAGATAATACTAAAGCTAATATCCTTAGCTATAAGGAATAAGACCTAAAGATATAGGAATAGTAGAAATAAGATAGTAGATCTCGGGTTTTATTACTTCTAGATTACTTAAAACTTAGGATTAACGCGGAATTAGCTAAATATTATATTAATTAAATTAGTTATATATACTTAATATCGCTAGGGATTAATACGCTATCAGAACCCGTATATAACTCCTTTAATTTAATCGGTAGCTAATCCTATAGGCTTTCTTCTTTAGAGAAGGTCCGAGAGTATCTAGTATTAGATTTATAACTAGTACTTTAGCCAGTTTTACCTGTATTAGTATATATACCCTGTACCTTATTAGTATATAATCTTAGTACCTAGTTCAGTACCTTACCTATATACCTTGTTATACCTGGCACCTATACCCTGTACCTTGTCAATAGCTTGTACCCTATATACTCTATTAGAGTTACTATAAAGGTTCTCGATAGAGTTCTGCTACTCTCTAGTACGTATATCGTACTTCTAGAGGTTTCTACTAATATACTATTGACATAGTATGATTCTACGGTATACGTGTCTTCTTCTATAGAGTTCTGTATTACGTAGTATAGCATATTCTAGAGAGCTCATATAGCTATATAAGTAGCTAGAATCTCTCCTATAGTTAGCTCTCTTTAAGTAAGTAAAGCAAGTTAAATTAATTACTTATTATTCTATTATTCTGACCTTTAGCTGATTTCTACCTTTAATTTTCATATAGTAGTAATTCACTTAGTGAAATCAGCTAATTATGACGATAGCTCACCTGAATATCATATGAGAAGAAGGATAGATAACAGGGCCCAAGTTCATAGGTATCCCGGCAGAACTAGTATCTGACCCGGTATAGTATCGGACTAGTACTAGTATATATATATAAGGTGCCTTATACTTTATCTCTCTTCTTCTTCCTTCCTTATCTTTTTGTTTCCTTTATAGTAGACTATATAAGATCGCTCTTAGCCTCTTTACTTATTTATTCTTACTTATATACTACTTTAAGTCTTATATCGTTATATTAAATAAAAAGATTAAGATAGCCGGAGATAGCTTATTATAATATCTTACTATTAAGTTAGTTATTCGATAACTACTCGTATATAGCCGAGATACTAGAGATCTCTCGGATAACTATAAATTAGGGTTTAATTTAGCTTATTATAAATAGTATAATAGAGGAGGTCTTCGCTAACGCTCTTTTAATAACTCTCTTAATATAAAGGAATTATAGACAGATTTTGAAGAAGGTATAATAAATACCCCGGAACTTTAACCTCTACGTATTACTACTGAAATAGCCCTAATATACCTCTTTTTAAGCTACTATTATAGCTCCTAACTAATAAACTAGAAACCCCTCTAGTTCTAGAGGAACCTAACGCGATCCCCCCTGCTTTACCTTCGAACTTAATTTATTATACTCTTCCTTACTTTAAACGTCTCTTGCCCTAGAGAACGTTAATACCTTATTAAGGAAGTACTAACTAAGAAGGAAAGGAAAATAAAAGCGAAATTCACTAGAAGTATAATCGCTAAGTACTCCTACTACTATAGGTGACTTGAACCTGATCTATTCCCTCTTATAATAATTAGCAGACTAGAAGGAAAAGAATAACTCTCTAGAAGATACTATAGATAAACTAATCTCTATATAAGATAAGTTCCTTATAGGAGTCCCTTACTTGTCTTCGACTCTCCTACTAGAACTAATACTATAATCTCTGCGTATTCTAGAGTTTAATAAGCTAATAAACTCTATTCTAATACGTAATACCGAGAGAGAAAGTATTATTCCTAATAAACTATCTCCTTCTCCTAGCGCCGAATCAGTAGAGTTACGCCCTAGGAAGTCTTATCTTACTAAGAAGATCTTACCCCTAGATAATAGATCGGACCTTACCTTCCTCTAATAGAGAGTATCGATACGAGACCGGCTAGCTATAAACGCCGACTACTACCCTACGGACTTCTCCCGGCGTATTCTTATATAGGGGCTAATTACTAGATTAGCTAAAGAGTATCTTACGCCTTAGTACTTTACTAATAAGTTTAAAACTAGTAATAAAATAATCTCCTTATTAGAGGAGAACTTTCTTACTAGTTTAGAGGAAGATAACTACTATAACGCTTTCTACCGCTTAGAAATATAATAACTTAGTTATATACACGAGACTTTCGCTGAGTTTCGTAGTCGATTTTAAAGCGCTATTATCTAAGGTAAGGTTAAAAAGAAGGAGTAGTTCTTCTATATATAGGATAAGATTATACTATCCTTACGCGCTTTAACTCTTATTATTAAATTAATATAGAATAAGGATTACACTTCTATAGTTAGATCCTTACTTTCTTTTAATACTAAGTGTTACTATAACTTAGAACGTACCTATCCTAAGAAAGCTACTGCCTAAGTATAGTACTATAAGCCTACTATTACTACTACGACTACTATTAGTTCTATCTCTTACTAGTCCTTAAGTTTAGCTCCTCGATAAACTACTCCTATACTATACGTATATACTTCTACCCCGGTATAGGCTAGTACTCCCTCTGCGCTAAAACGCCTTACTACCTCGACCGGAGAACCCCTTAAGTGTTATAGTTATAGATAGCTCGATTATATTAAGCTAAACTACTCTAACTTGCCTAAAGTTTAATTAATTAACGAATTTCCGGAAGAGGAGAAAGTAGCTAAGGAAGTAGTAGAAGACGTACCCTCCGAATCTGTACTAATACTAGAGGGAAATAATAAAGCTTAAGTAAAAACTCCTTCCTAGGTCTATATAAGTATAATCTCTTTAATCTGGACCTTAACTCTTTAATAGGAAGTAAGTAATTCATATACCCGACTATAGTTAGTATAAACGAGCTAGGAGTCTCTATAAGTAGCTTAATCGATACCGGAGCGAACGGTTATCTGTTTATTAATCGCACTCTTATCAGACGACTATCGAGGGCCCTTAGTATTAAAATCGAGCTACTACTTTATTCTATTTTAATACGTAGGTTCTAATAGTCTATTAGAACCTATATTACCTATTTTATACGTTTATACTTTTCTATTAATAGTAAGCGTATTTATAATTACCTTTTTATTCTCCTCGATTTAGAATAATAAGATATAATTATTAGTATTAAATAGATACGACGATTTCAGGTTAAGCTAGATACACTCTACTATAAGCTACTATAGCTAGAACGCTATCTAGCTATTCTCTAATATAATAAGGAGATAATTATAACTCTACTGCCTCGTAAACCTAGTATTAATCGATCTTATTAAATCGATACTAACGCGCGTGACTTAGCTATAAACTAGCTAAACTAATAGCGATTATACTAAATAGTAGTAATACGGTATATTAACGTATTATCCTTATTATTTAACTTATTTCCGCTTATCGCTAAGGAATCCGAACCCTTTCCTGCTCCGAATTTATCGAGAAAGGTACCTGCGCCGAAACCTTACTATAAGTGCTTCTCTTAACTTCTAAGGATCTAGAAACTAGTTCCGATTTACTAAATTAATACTATAGCTTTTTACTTTAATATAAAACGTAAAAGTTCTGAATTATTCTTTATTAGTATCTATAAGATAAACTGCCTCTTATAAGACTATCTAAATAGCGACTCTCCTAAGGATCCTAATACTAAATAACTTATAGCTAAAAAGCTATCGGAATAATATTATACTCTTAAGGAAGCCTTTTCTAAGCGGGATTCTAATATTCTTCCGCTTTATTACTTATACGATTATAAAATTATTCTAGAAGAACTTTTACTTAATATATATTAGCTTCTATATTAGTAATCTATAGACGAACTATAAGTAACTAAGGAGTACCTTATAGAGAACCTAGATAAAGGATTTATCGAATCTAGCTAAAGTCCTTTTATATTACTTATATTATTTATTAAGAAAGCCGATAGAGGATTACGCTTTTATATCGATTATTATAAGCTTAATACGATTACTCGAAAGGATTCCTACCTAATACTTAGGATCGATAAGCTCTTAACTTATATATCTAAAGTAGTAATCTTTACTAAACTAGATATCTGAGTAGTATTTAATTATATCTATATAGACCCTGAATCCGAGGAGTATACTACTTTCCGAACCCGATTCGGATCCTATAAATATAAAGTATTACCTTTTAGGCTCTATAATAGACGTAGTATATACTAGTAATATATAAATAATATATTACTAGACTACTTAGATAACTTCTATATAGCTTACTTAGATAATATTCTTATATACTTAGAAACGCTCTAAGAATATAAGGAATACGTTAAATTAGTACTATAACGCTTAATAAATACTAGACTCTAAGTAGATATTAAGAAAAGCGAATTCTATATTACTTAGACTAAATACCTTAGATATATCGTTACTACTAACGGAATCGAGCTAGATCCTGAGAAAGTAGTATTATTAGTAAACTAGAAGTACTCCGAAATAGTAATAGCTATAAAATCCTTCCTAGGATTCTATAAGTTCTATTATTAATTTATTCGGAATTTCGGCTTTATTACTAAACCTCTCTTAGTACTTACTCGGCCTATAGTACTATAGAATTTTACTAACGATTATAAGAAGTCCTTCGACGATTTATATTAATAGCTACTATTAGTATAGAAACTATATTATTTCGACCCTGAATTATAGACTAAACTAGAAACTAATACTTCTAATAGTATAATAGCTAGAGTTATCTCCTAATTATATAAAGATAACTAGTAGTATCTAATTAGATTTTACTCTTATATTCTTAATAGATATGAACTAAACTAGAAGATCTATAATAAGAAGCTATATACTATTATTAAGTCTTTCCGGAAATAGAGACCGGAACTTATATCTCTATAACGCTATACCGGTGTATATATAGACTATCGATCTTTAAAGTACTTTATAACTACTAAGGTCCTAACTAGTAAGTAAGCTAGATAGATAGAATTCCTTTCTGAATTCAACTTTCAAATTATATATATTCTTAGTAAAGATAACGCTAAAGCTAATATCCTTAGCTATAAGGAATAAGATCTAATGATATATGAATAATAGAAATATGATAATAGATCTCGTGTTTTATTATTTCTAGATTTCTTATACTTTAGGATTAACGCGGAACTAGCTAAGTATTATATCGATTAAATTAGTTATATATACCTAATATCGCTAAAGACTAATACGCTACCGGAACCTATATATAACTCCTTTAATTTGATCGAGAAACTATACTAATTTAACTAAGAATCGTTCTCTAATAAACGGAATATATTAGGAGATAGCTATACTATTAACGATAGTTTACTACTTTATAATAGTTATCTATATATATAATACTATACTTTACTATATACTTATTTAATTAGCGAAGTTTATAATCAAGTTTCCTCTACTTATCTAAATACTCGTAAGACTACTGAAATAATTTCTACTTATTACTACTAGAAAGGACTCGTATCGGATATAAAACGGTATACTTATAATTACTACTCCTATTAGTACTCTTATCTGAAACAGACGAAATAGTAAGGATTCCTCTACTTATTACTAGTGCCTAGCTACTTTATATAGCACTTAGCTATAGATTTTAAGGACTTCCTACTTAATAACTAAAGATTTAATAAGATATTACTATTTATTAACTGCCTAAGTAAAGACTCTATATTAATATTATACTATTATAATATTAATACCCGTAGGATAGCGATATTATTTATCTAATAGATATACTATTTCGGATATACCCTTAAGTTAATTATATCCGACTAAGGAGCTTAGCTAATCTTATCCTTCTAGTAAGAGTTTTACTATATAATTAGAGTTAAGGTTAAGCTCTCTATCTCCTTCTACTAGTAAACTGATAGATAAATAGAGATTATAAACTAGTATATTAACTAACGCTTTAGACTTTTTATTAATTACTACTAGAGTAACTAGGGCGAACTACTACTAATAATAGACCGCGCTTAAGTAACCCTGCCTTACGACTCTATCGGTATAGCGCTATATACCCTTAAATATAATATACTACTACAGAATAGCTAGGACTAGAAGTAACTTACTAGATCGATACTATAAGAGAAGCTTAATTATACTAATACTAAATCTCTAGCTAAATATACTAAATCCGCTATCGAGGTTATAAAAGCTAATATACTAGCTACCTAGTATAAGATAAGCGCCGTAACTGACCCGAAACAGTATAGTATCGACTAGGAAGTTAGAGATAAGGTATTTCTCTCTATAAGGAACCTTAAGAATTACTAGCTAAGTAAGAAGCTATCTAGTCTCTAAGTAAGACTATACTAAGTCTTAGCTAAGATCGGATACTCCTATAAGCTAGATTTACTCCCGGGATCTTCTATTTATAATATATTCGCCTCCGAATTACTCTTTAAGGACCCGGATAACTTATTACTAAGCTAAGAGTTACTAAACTTACCCCTGGAAGTTATCGCTACTTAAGAAGAGTAAGAGTTATAAGATATACTCGCTATATAGCTCCTAAGAGATAATCTGAAGTATTAAGTTAGTTAGCTAAGTTATAACCTAGACCTAACTTAGTATAATACTTCCGATCTAATAAGTACTTTATATAAGCTTAGAGATTTCTATATTATTAACCTAAGTAAACCTAGATCTCCGCGGAAACTAGAATAATAGATTAAGGCCTAAGAAGATAGAATAGATAATTATAATTACTTAGAGGATAATAAGCTATTATAATTACTAGTATTAGAATTTATTACTAAGGATAATCCCCTGATTATACTCTATAATAACGCCGTATCTAAAACTCTACTTCTTTAACTACTTCTACTTTACTAGCTTTCTCTCCTAAGTTCTCCGGAGCTCTTAGTAATTCTAGAATATCTAGAACTAGAACTACTATATTTAACTCCTTACCTAAATCTACTAATATAGCTCTAGTAGTAGACTAAGTATAATAGCTAATCCTACGAGGTTTCTTCTTTAGAGAAAGTCCGAGAGTATCTAGATCTAATACTATCTCTAAACTAGAAAGTAAATTCCTCTTCCCCTTAGTATTAGATATTATAGCTTTAAATATAGCTTTCTTCGCAAATTCCTATATAATACTATTTAACTCTTTTATCTACTTTAACGCTATTTATACTATTAACCTAGACTTCGCCGAATCTACTATTAAAAGATCTAAATCTTATATTATATTAGTATTATACTAGTATCTAAGGATTTAAGATCTTAACTTACTACTTTAATAAACTCTAACTCCTTAAATACTTTCTCTATA
>FJUW01000090.1:73328-106815 GCA_900074885.1 Rhynchosporium graminicola | reverse complement strand
AATATACTACTATAGAATAGCTAGGACTAGAAGTAACTTACCGGATCGATACTATAAGAGAAGCTTAACTATACTAATACTAAATCCTTAGCTAAATATACTAAATCCGCTATCGAGGTTATAAAAGCTAATATACTAGCTACTTAGTATAAGATAAGCGCCGTAACTAACCTGAAACGGCGTAGTATTAACTAGGAAGTTAGAGATAAGGTATTTCTCTTTATAAGGAACCTTAAGAATTACTAGCTAAGTAAGAAGCTATCTAGTCTCTAGGTAGGACTATATTAAGTCCTAGCTAAGATCGGATACTCTTATAAGCTAGATTTACTCTCGGGATTTTCTATATATAATATATTCGCTTCCGAATTACTTTTTAAGGACTCGGACGACTTATTACTAAGCTAGGAGTTACTAAACTTACCCCCGGAGGTTATTACTACTTAAGAAGAGTAGGAGTTATAAGATATACTTACTATATAGCTCCTAAGAGGTAATCTGAAGTATTAAGTTAGCTAGCTAAGCTACGACCCGGACTTAACTTAGTATAATACTTCCGACTTAATAGGTACTCCGTATAAGCTTAGAGACTTCTATACTACTAACTTAAGTAAACTTAGATCTCTATGTAAACTAGATTAGTAGATTAAGGCTTAGGAAGACGAAATAGACGAATATAGTTACTTAGAGGATAATAAGCTATTATAGTTACTAGTATTAGAATTTATTACTAGGAATAATCTCCTAATTATACTTTATAATAACGCTATATCTAAAACTCTACTTCTTTAACTACTTCTACTTTACTAGCTTTCTCTCTTAAGTTCTCCGGAGCTTCTAGTAAATCTGGAATATCTGGAACTAGAACTACTATATTTAACTTCTTACTTAAATCTACTAACGTAGCTCTAGTAATAGACTGAGTATAATAGCTAATCCTACGAGCTTTCTTCTTTAGAGAGAGTCTAAGAGTATCTAGATCTGATACTATCTCTAAACTAGAAGGCAAATTCCTCTTTCCCTTAGTATTAGATATCGTAGCTTTAAATATAGCTTTCTTCGCAAACTCCTATATAATACTATTTAATTCCTTTATCTATTTTAATGCTATTTTAGCTATTAACTTAGATTCTGCTGAATCGACTATTAGAAGATCTAAATCCTATATCGCGTTAGTATTATATTAGTATCTAAGGGTTTAAGATCGTAACTTATTACCTTAATAAACTCTAACTCCTTAAATACTTTCTCTATAGAACGCCTTAAAGCCTAAGTCTCTGCTAATTATATAGTAGTAATCTCTAACGTAGTAATAGGAGTAGCAGATTTCGCGAGATAATAGATCTGATTAATAGCCTTATAAGTAGCTATAATACTACTCCGATTTAGCTCCGCGTCTTTAGCTTTACTGCTAAGAAGTAAACTGGATAAAATAGTATACTCTATATTAACGTAGTTAAGTAACTATAACGTGTTAGTATATATAATTACGTTTATATTTAAGTAACTTATATACTTATAACTACTCTTTAACGCTAAATAATACTTATAAAGCTTAGAGTTAAGCTTATTAAACGAGTATAAGAGTTCTAAAACAAGAGTATTATTATACTTTATCTTAAGGAAGGCGCGAATATATCGTAAGTAATATATATAATACGCTGCTGAAAGAGTACCGGCAGGAACTAGTAAAGGCACTATAAGAGTTAGCGTTATAGATCCGTGAAACCCCTATACTATACTTAAGGACTATCCCTAAAACTAAGATAAGAAACTTACTTATATTAAGAGAAGAGTTAATTAGGTCGATTAATATATAAGATTATAGCAGACTACTATAGTAGTTAGTAATAATACTTACTATAGGAGCTATATCGTAGTCTAAGGAGAGTAAACTTATAAGTTAAAGTAGTTATCGCGGTTAAAAAGGAAAGGCTCTAATATTAATAAACCCCTTCCTTTATATACCCTACGCCCTACTTAAACTCGACTCCTATTATAAACAGATANGCAGGAACTAGTAAAGGCACTATAAGAGTTAGCGTTATAGATCCGTGAAACCCCTATACTATACTTAAGGACTATCCCTAAAACTAAGATAAGAAACTTACTTATATTAAGAGAAGAGTTAATTAGGTCGATTAATATATAAGATTATAGCAGACTACTATAGTAGTTAGTAATAATACTTACTATAGGAGCTATATCGTAGTCTAAGGAGAGTAAACTTATAAGTTAAAGTAGTTATCGCGGTTAAAAAGGAAAGGCTCTAATATTAATAAACCCCTTCCTTTATATACCCTACGCCCTACTTAAACTCGACTCCTATTATAAACAGATAAAGCAAATACCGCTTACCGCCTGATTTAGAAGCTATAACTAATATAGTACTATTATAGCGATATAACTAGTTAGAACCTGATAAAGAATTTACTACTACTAAAGAGCGGCTAGCGCCTATTACGCGAATATCGACGAAAACAGTCATAATAAAGACTAATTCTAGTATAAACTATAACCTTCCGAGCTTAGGGTTAAGCTCTTCTTAGGGGGGGGGTAATATAACGATAGCTCACCTGAATATTATATAAGAAGAAGGATAGATAATAGGGCCCGAGTTCACAGGTATCCCGGCAGAACTAGTATCTGACCCGGTATAGTATCGGACTAGTACTAGCATATATATATAAGGTGCTTTATACTCTATCTCTCTTCTTCTTCCTTCCTTATCTTTTTATTTCCTTCGTAGTAGACTATATAAGATCGCTCTTAGCCTCCCTACTCGTTTATTCTTACTTGTATACCGCCTTGAGTCTTGTGTCGTTACACTCCCTACTTGTTTATTCTTACTTATATACCGCTTTAAGTCTTATATTGTTATATTAAATAGAAAGATTAAGACCGCCGGGGATAGTATTAAATAATATCTCACTTAGAAAACTCGATTCGTATTTACGACTACTAGTGAGCTCTTCGCTTAGTTATCTCTATTTACTTTTGATTTTCGGAATTATACGGAAATAGTTAGTACTATTAATTACGAATTCGATAGTTAAGTTTTCAAAAGAGCCGAGATTCTAGAGATCTCTCGGATAGCTAGGAATTTGAACGTAATTCAGCCTCAGAAGCACTAGTATTACTGCGAAGTTACTCTCGGATACTTCGAAACTTATTCCTTCGTACGTACGAAGTAAAATAATAGACGAATTTTAGGTGGAAACTTCCCTATAGGCCTTAATATTTATTAACTCCTCACTCGACTTTAAACCTTCCGAAAGCAGCTCTAATATCGAAAAACCTTACTTTTAGGCTAGGACGAAGTAGCTTATTATTCTAGCGGAAATTATCGGAATTCGACTCGTAATCCCTATACTCCGGTATAATTTAGCCCTCCTCGGTAGAATCGACCTCCCTCTACTAGGACCTTTAATTTAATACTCTCTATATCTACTTAACGAAGATATCTGACTCTCCTTAATCTTTTAGTTTCTTTAGAATTCGATTTGGACTTTCGTTTCTTTCGTAACCTTTAAGTGTTTTAATTACTCGCTTAGCCTCGCTTGTCACGAACCAGCTGTTACGAACCAGCATGGTTCTTAGCACCAAAACCGTCCTAGCACCAGAATACTAATAGTACTACCTAGTAGTATATACTAGACGAGTTTTTATACTAGAAAAGAGTTAGTACTATTAGAGGAAAGGCACTAATATAGTTATAATATAAATTAGCAAGTAGTACTATGCGTCTACCTGTATTAAAGTAATAATAGTATTATAGCTATAGGTAATCTAGGATCATGTGATATACTAGACTACTAGATAGGTCGCGAGAGCTTACGCGCTCTATAAGACAGTCTTAT
This sequence comes from Rhynchosporium graminicola, assembly GCA_900074885.1. NCBI lineage: Eukaryota > Fungi > Ascomycota > Leotiomycetes > Helotiales > Ploettnerulaceae > Rhynchosporium > Rhynchosporium graminicola. The sequence continues at coordinate 102,958 of FJUW01000090.1, read as the reverse complement.
ATAGCTAGTATAAAGGAACGAAAGTTCTATATAAGACTAGTACTTCTACTATTAAATAGGAGCTTCGTGCTCAAATTTATATAATAATTAATACTTGCTTATAACGTCTTAATTCTAATTAAGAACTGAACTTCTTATTTACTTTACTTTATAGCTAATACTAACTAATAAGCTTATATACCGCGTACTAGTTAGAACTAAGAATATTATACTTTAAGTACCTTACTTAAAGTATTATTAGTAAGAACGAAATAGCCCCTAAAGAAGGATTAGTTATAAGAGAAAGATCCTAAGTTAGTAAGATAGAAAAGATTAATAAAGTTATCTTACTTTAAGTTAACTTACTTAATACTTATTATAGAAACTATAATAACTTAGGTTAATTTATCCTTTAGTACTAAATATACTTCGCTTTTAATAGAGATAAGTTCGAAGTAGATTCTCTTAAAGTATTATAGATTACTTTATTCCTTTATAATACTATAGCTTACTAGATCGAACTAGCCTTAAGTAATTACTTAGTTAATTAATACTTAACCGGGGCTTATTCTATTACTATAACTGAAAAGAGTCGAGTTATCTTTCGAACTATCGTAAGCTTTATTATAGCTATTAAAGGAGTCTTTAGAAACTTTAATAAGAAAGAATAAGCCGAGAAGCACCTACTCGGAATTCGATAGCGAGGATCTATTTACGAATATACTACTAAGTTCTATTATTACTCTATATAGTTAGACTAGATAGATAGTAGATTAAGAGCTTAATACTACCGGGGCCTTAAGGATTATATTAAGGATAAGCTTTCTAAGACTAATAAACTAGATAGCTTAGAAGACTTAATTAAATTATTTATTATTATTAATAAACGAATCTAGGAATAAGCGAAAGAAAAAGGAAGATACTTTACTTTTACTTACCTCTAGAAACCTTAATTTCTATAATAATATAGTAAATATTAAGGAAATTTCTAACTTTACTCGAATAATAAATATAACTATTATAATCTAATAGAAATAGATAGAGAAGAAAGAGGATCTAAAGGCTAAGCTAAGAAAGATAAACGCTAAGAGAAGAGCTTATACTATACGTATAATAAGCTAGGATATCTCGCTTATAATTATTCTTAGAAGAAGAAATAGGAAGAGAAACTCTAGAATAAACCTAAGAGAGAGTTCGGACTAGCTAAAAAGAAGCTAGATTATCGAGAAGCTTCTAGCGCAGAATAGAGCTTATAGGACTTTATAGTTTATAAATCTAGTAAAGAATTCGAAGAGAACTTAATTAAACTTCTAGATAAAGACTAAGAAAGCTAGAGTATTATAAATAAAAGTAACTATTTATATAATAATCTTCTATATAATAACGAAAACTAGACTCTTCGAAATCATAATAATAGAAGAAGAATATAAGTTTATAATAGAATTAAGCTTAATTTTATAGAATATTACTAAACTTATAATATACTTAACTTAAGTATAAACTATATTATTACTTATTGCGATACTATTACTATTATATTCTAAGTTAATACCGGGGATATTAAGGAACAATTAGATTATTATATAGCTAACCTCGAAGGAGAACTAGAACTAAAAGAATTCGAATAATTAGATCGGTTCCTTTAAATTAAAGATACTTAAGCTATTACTAAGGAAACAGAAAGGGAATATTATTAGTAGAGAAGATAGTACTTATTAGAACTAGCTACTTATTAAAGAATAGTACTAGATCTTATTTATAAGTAGATTAATCTCTATTATTATATACTTTATACTCTAATTACTTACGAACTTAGCTTTAGGATTTAGTTAGACGAAATAATAGAGAGAATTATTAAAGAAGCACGTGATTACTCTATAATAGAACTATTATACCTAGAGCTTACTACTACTAGAGAGTTCGATTAGTTAATCTTACTAGTTATAGTAAATAGTATTAAGATAAAAGCATTTATTAATTCAGGAGCTATAAGATATTTTATAAATCTAACTTTTATTAAGAAATAGAATATTCCTATTATTATTAACTCGAAACTATATTACTTTATCTTATTAGATAGAAAAGGCGCCGGATCAGATAGATAAGTCTATAGAAAGATAAGAGGAATAAAGATAGTTATTAATAGATATAAAGAAACGCTTTACTTTAATATTATATTTACTAGATAATACGATATTATATTAGGAATATTATAACTATATAACTATAATCTTAGCGTAGACTAAGTAACTAAGAAAGTTATATTTAGTAATTATAAATATAATTATAATTAACTAGCTAGTAAAAGAGAAGTTAGCGCTACTTTCTTAATAATAACGCTAATAGACTCTAGCTAGTTAAGTTAAGTTCTTAGTTAAATAGAACTTAGGAATTATCTTAGTTAAATAGATAATATTCGGGAATAGCTACTTGAACTATATAGGAAGTTCTCGAAATTATTCGAAGATCCGCAGGATATAAGAGCTCTACTTAAGTATAAACTCTAGGATTATAAGATAAACTTTAAGAATAGATTTATACTTATTATAGAGAAATTTCGCTATTATAACTATAATATTATAAGGATACTTAAGGAGTATTAGAAGTTAGATATAAAGAAAAGATAGATTCGGAAATCTAAGTTACTTTACGCTATTAATATACTAGTAGTTAAGAAAGTAGGAGATCCTAAAGGGAGACCTTATAGAGACTATTAGATAATTAATAGTAAGATAATAAGGGATATATACTTTTTACTAAATACTTAGTACTTATAGGATAAGCTAGCTAGAGTAAAGATATATACTAAGTTAGACTAATATAACGCGTTTAATTTAATCCGAATTAAGAAGGGATACGAGTAGAAGATTACTTTTATATTACTCTTAGGGCTATAAGAATATATAATAATACTATTCGGCTTAATTAATACCTTAGCTATATATTAAAGATAAAATAATAATATTCTTAAGGACTTTATTAGGAAATTCGCTATATACTACTTAGATAATATCTTAGTATACTTAGAGACTATCGAGGTATACTAGAGCTATATTACTTAAGTTATAGAAGTATTATATAAGGTAGATTCTAAACTAAAGATATCGAAATATAAATTCTTAATTAAATAAGTTATTTTCCTAAGATATATTATTCGCTCGGGAGAGATAAGTATTAACCCGAAGAAAATTAGAGTTATAAAAGAATAGGAATTACTAAAGAATATTAAAGATATATAGTTATAGTTAAGTTTCGCTAACTTCTACTAATAGTTTATTAGAAACTATTCTAAGATAGCTAAACTACTTATAAGTTTAATAAGGAAAAATATTCTTTTTACTTAGACTAGCTAATATAAGGAAGCTTTTTAAAAAATTAAAAAAGAATTTATAAAAGAACTAATCTTATATAGTTTCGATAAAGAGAAGGAAAGTATAATAGAAATAGATACTTCTAATACTTATACTAGTATAGTATACTTATAGCGAGATAACGAAAGATAATTACACTTAGTCGCTTACTTTTTAGAGAAAATATCTCTAGCTAAATAGAATTATAATATCTATAAGAAAGAACTTATAGCGATTATTAAAGTACTTAAATACTAGAAAATATACTTATAAGGAGCTAAGTTCCTAGTTATTATCTATACTAATTATATAAATCTTCGAACCTTTATAATTACTAAGGTCTTAGATAATCGTCGATTAGCTTAATAGTTAGAGGAACTCGCTTCTTTTAACTTAGTTATTAAGTATATATAGGAAAAAGATAATATACGAGTAGATACTCTAAGCAGATTACTAAGTTATAAGGATAATAAGGTCTATAATAAGATTATCTTACTTAAATAGCTAGATAATAGAGATATAGTTACTAATATCTAAGAAGCTACTATAATTAAGTAAGAAATTAAGAGACCTTAGTATAATACCTTAAAGGAGGCCTAGAAGAAAGATAGAATATCCTTAGATAAGACTAAGGAACTTATTATAAGGAATATAATTAAGAATAATATTATACGAATTAATAGGAAAATTTAGCTTCTATTAAGCTTAGTAAAAGTATATATTAAAGAATAATATAAGCTTCCTATATATAGATACTAAGGAATACGAAAGATATATCTAAGGATTTCAAGAAACTATTAGTCGGAAGGACTCCGCTAAGTAATTAAAGAAGTACTAGCTAACTATAATACTTATATTAGGAATAAGTCTTCTTAATATATACCTTATAAGTAGATAATGATAATACTAATACTACTAATATCTTAGAAATCGATATCATAGGACTTTATAGGGCTATTATTACTATCGAAGGACCTAGTTATAAGAGTTAGCTATAATATAATACTTATTATTATAGAAAGACTTATTAAGTATATAATCTTAGTACTAGTCTTATCTACTCTTATAGCTGAATACTTAGTATAAGTATATCTTAAGAAGGTAGTCTCTAAGCACAGAGTACTCGAAGAAATCGTATTAGATCGAGATAAGTTATTTATATTAAAGTTTTAGAATACTTTAATAAAGTTCCTAAGGACTAAACGGAAACTATTAATAGCTTTCTATCCTTAGACTAATAGAGGAAATAAAAGAATAAACTAAGTAGTTAAAGTATACTTATATTATTATATTAATTATTAATAAAATAATTAAGTAGAACTACTATTACTTATAGAGTTTATATATAATAGCTCGATTACAGAAATAATAAAAGTTATATTATTCTTTACGAATTATAGTTACGAACTTATTACTTATAGAGAACTTAACTTAATAGTTAAGGATAATAATATAGCTCGTATCTAGGTCCGGAATATCTAAGACCTTTATAAGGAACTCGCAGAGGAACTCTAGTTTATAGTAAAGAAGAATACGTATTATTATAATAAGAATTATAGTTAAGAGCTAACGCTATAAGAGAGAGATAAAGTTTACTTTCTACGAAAAAATATTAATATATAGAGACTAAGCGATAAGCTAGACTATAAGAAACTTAGACCTTTTAAAATTAAATATATTAAAGGACCTTTAAATTATAAACTCTAGCTATTAGCTATAATAAAGAAAATATTCTTAATATTCTATATATCCTTATTAGAAAAAGTACTACTAGGAGTACTATTAGCCCCGAAGATATACGCTAAACTAGTTAACTTACTCGTAGAATACGATATAGAAGAACTACTAGACTATTAGTATAAATAAGGTATTATTAGATACTTAGTAAAATAGAAGAACTACTTATATTCGGAAAATATATAGGAACTTAAGTTAAGCTTTTACTACTTAGTATTACTAGCTAATTTCTATTAATAAAACTTAGATCTACTTAGAGTAAGTCCGTAAGGTCGAAAGGAAAGTTAATTATCAGGTCGAACGAGAGGTTAATAGGAATATTAGAACTAGAGGGTTCCGCGCTTACTAGCTTAGTATCTTTAGGCGCTCTCTCTCTTTCTTATTTCTCTTTTTCTTCTTTTTCTAGAGCTTTAAGAGTATCGAGCTTAGCTATCGAATTTAAACTAGTAATAATTATCTTTTATTACTTTTCGTATAAGAAACGTTTCTATTTCTTTAACCTTATAATTCGCGTATAGAACTCAGCTATAGCTAAGTCTTCCTTATCCTCTAGTTTCTCGATTTAGGAATCTAGACTCTCCTATTCGGAAGCTATAGGTATTCGGTTCCTTATACGAATATCGCAGGATTTATTCAGTCGAGCGTAATAACTATATCTAGTTAGTTTAGGATCGCGAGGTAATATATACTCTTTATATTCCGCTTTTTCATATCTAGTATATAGTACTATAATTCTATTACTTAGTTCTATTTATCTTCTAAGTGTAATATAATTAACTTATTTCGTTAAGCGTTCGGGGGGTATAATAAAAGAAGAAGACAGCTATAGGTAGTTATCGATATTTCCTTAGGCGTACTTAAGCGTAGGGATACGCTAAGACAGAAGGGGAATAGTATCACGAACTAGCTATCACGAACTAGTATAGTTCTTAGCACCAAAACCGTCCTAGCACCAGAATACTAATAGTACTACCTAGTAGTATGTACTAGACGAGTTTTTATACTAGAAAAGAGTTAGTACTATTAGAGGAAAGGCACTAACACAGTTATAGTATAAACCAGCGAGTAGTACTATACGTCTACTTATATTAAAGTAATAATAGTATTATAGCTATAGGTGATCTAGGATCACGTGATATACTAGACTGCTAGACAGGTCGCGAGAGCTTACGCGCTCTATAAGATAGTCTTGCACGGCTAGTATAAGGGAACGAAGGTTCTATATAAGACTAGCACTTCTGCTATTAGATAGGAGCTTCGTGCTTAAATTCATATAGCAATTAATACCTGCTTATAACGTCTTAATTCTAATTAAGAACCGAACTTCTTATTTACTTTACTTTATAGCTAATACCAACCGACGAGCCTGTACACCGCGTACTAGTCAGAACCAGGAACGTTACATCGCTATTCAGTAAAACTCGGTATTATAATTACCGGTAAACCCTATCTAGGAACCTACTTTAGAATCGTAATTTCGCTCTAATCGTAGTAATATCACCGGAGATTGCGTTTCCTTCTGCAGAAGAGATGATCTCGGTACTGAATTAGTATCTACGGTTTCGGTTTAATGGAAATTTAGAAGGTTATCTTGATATTTAACTGCGTTTTGTACTTACTTTGTTTCCTTAGTTACTTCGATTCTTTAAGGCTCGAGGGCGAGCCTTTATCTTAGAAGGGGGTAATATGATAGCGCATAGTATACGTAGCAGATACGGGCTAGTATCGGTGCCTTAGGTATACCCTCCTTATATATATAGAAGGTGCAGACTCCTTTAGAGCTCTGTATCTTTCTGTTTCCTTCGTACCAGACTATATAAGATCGCTCTTAGCCTCCCTACTTATTTATTCTTGCTTGTATACCGCCTTGAGTCTTCTGTCGTTATAATAACTTAGAACGTACTTATCCCGAGAAAGCTATTACTTAAGTATAGTACTATAAGCCTACTATTACTACTATAACTTCTACTAGTTCTACTCCTTACTAGTCCCTAAGCTTAGCCCCTCGATAAACTACTCTTATACTATATATACGTACTTCTACTCTGATATAAGCTAGTACTCTCTCCGCGCTAAAACACTCTGCTACCTCGATCGGAGAACCCCTTAAGTATTACGGTTATAGATAGCTTAATTATATTAAGCTAGACTACTTTAACTTGCCTAAGGTTTAATTAATTGACGAAATTCTAGGGGAAGGAAAAGTAACTAAAGAAGTAATAGAAGACTTACCCTCCGAATCTAGATTAATACTAAAGGAAAACGATAAGGCCTAAGTAAAAACTCCTTCCTAGGTCTATATAAGTATAATCTCTCTAATCTTAACTTTAACTCCCTAATAAGAGGTAAGTAATTTATATACCTAATTATAGTTAGTATAAATAGGCTAAGAGTCTCTATAAATAGCTTAATCGAAACCGGAGCGAATAGCTATCTATTTATTAATTACACTCTTATTAGATAATTATCAGGGGCTCTTAGTATTAAAATCGAGCTATTACCTTATTCTATTCTAATATGTAAGTTCTAATAGTCTATTAGAACTTATATTACTTATTTTATATATTTATACTTTTCTATTAATAATAAGCGTATTTATAACTACTCTTTTATTCTCCTTGATTTAGGATAATAAGATATAATTATTAGTATTAAATAGATATAACGATTTCAGGTTAAGCTATATACGCTCTACTATAAGCTACTATAGCCGGAATAATATCTAATTACTCTCTAATATAATAAGGAGATAATTATAATTCTATTATCTCGTAAACCTAGTATTAATCGATCTTACTAAATTAATACTAACGCGCAGGACTTAGCTATAAACTAGCTAGACTAATACTAATTACCCTAAATAGTAGTAATATAGTATATTAATATATTATCTTTATTATTTAACTTATTTCCGCTTATCGCTACGGAATCCGAACTCTTTTCCGCTTTGAATTTATTAAGAAAGGTACTTACGCTGAAACCCTACTATAAGTGCTTCTATCGACCTCCGAGGATCTAGAAACTAGTTCTGATATACTAAATTAGTATTATAGCTTTTTACTTTAATATAAAACGTAAAAGCTCTGAATTATTCTTTACTAGTATCTATAAGATAGATTACCTCTTATAAGACTATCTAAATAGCGACTCCCCTAAGGATCCTGATACCGAACGACTTATAGCTGAAAAGCTACTAAGATAGTATTATACTCTTAAAGAGGCCTTTTCTAAGTAGGATTCTAATATTCTTCTGCTATATCGCTTATATAATTATAAAATTATTCTAGAAGAACTATTACTTAATATATATTCGCTTTTATATTAGTAATCTATAAATAAATTATAAGTAACTAAGGAGTACTTTATAGAGAACTTAGATAAGGGATTTATCGAATCTAGCTAAAATCCCTTCGTATTACTTATACTATTCGTTAAGAAAGCCGATAGAGGATTACGCTTCTATATCGATTATTATAAGCTTAATACGATCACTCGAAAGGATTTATACTTAATACTTAAGATCGATAAGCTCTTAACTTAGGTATCTAAAGTAGTAATTTTTACTAAACTAAATATCTGAGTAGTATTTAACTATATCTATATAGATCCCGAACTAGAGGAGTATACTACTTTCCGAACCCGCTTCAGATCTTATAAATATAAAGTATTACTTTTTAGGCTCTATAATAGACTTAGTATATACTAATAATATATAAATAATATATTACTAGACTACTTAGATAACTTCTATATAGCTTACTTAGATAATATTCTTATATACTTAGAAATACTCTAGGAATATAAGAAATATATTAAATTAGTATTATAATATTTAATAGATACCGGGCTCTAGGTAGATATTAAGAAAAGCGAATTCCATATTACTCGGACTAAATACTTTAGATATATTATTACTACTAATAGAATCGAGCTAGATCCCGAGAAGGTAGTACTATTAGTAGACTAGAAATACCCTGAAATAATAATAGCTATAAAATCTTTCCTAGGATTCTATAGTTTCTATTATTAATTTATTCGGAATTTCGGCCTTATCGCTAAACCTCTCTTAATACTTACTAGGCCTATAGTACTATAGAATTTCACTAATAATTATAAGAAATCCTTCGACGATTTATATTAATAGCTACTATTAGTGCAGAAACTATACTATTTCGACCCTAAATTATAGACTAAACTAGAAACTAATACCTCTAATAGTATAATAGCTAGAGTTATCTTCTAATTATATTAATATAACTAGTAGTATCTAATTAGATTCTACTCCTATATTCTTAATAGATATAAACTAAACTAAGAGATCTATAATAAGGAGTTATATACTATTATTAAGTCTTTCCGGAAATAGAGATCGGAACTTATATCTCTATGATACTATACTAGCGTATATATAGACTATCGATCCTTAGAATACTTTATAACTATTAAGGTTCTAACTAGTAAGTAAGCTAGATAGATAGAATTCCTTTCCGAATTTAACTTCTAAATTATATATACGCTTAGTAAAGATAACGTTAAAGCTAATATCTTTAGCTATAAGGAATAAGATCTAAGGATATAAGAATAATAGAAATAGGATAGTAGATCTTAGGTTTTACTATCTCTAGACCGCTTAGACCCTAGGATTAACGTAGAACTAGCTAAATATTATATCGATCAAATTAGTTATATATACCTAATATTACTAGGGACTAATATACTATCGGAACCTGTATATAATTCCTTTAATTTAATTAAGAAATTATATTAATTCAACTAAGAATTATTCTCTAATAAATAGAATATATTAGGAAATAGTTATACTATTAACGATAGCTTACTACTTTATAATAGTCGTCTATACGTATAACGCTATACCCTGCTATATACTTATTTAATTAGCGAAATCTATAATTAAGTCTCTTTTACTTATCTAAATACTCGTAAGACTATAGAAATAATTTCTACTTATTATTACTAGAAAGGACTCGTATCGGATATAAAATAGTATACTCGTAATTACCGCTCTTACTAGTACTTTTATCCGAAGCAGACGAAATAGTAAGGATTCCTTTACTTATTACTAGTACTTAGCTACTTTATATAGTACTTAGCTATAGATTTTAAGGACTTCCTGCTTAATAACTAAGGGTTTAATAAGATATTAGTATTTATCGACCGCCTAAGGAAGGACTCCGTATCGAAATTATACTACTATAATATCGATACCCGTAGGATAGCGATATTATTTATCTAATAAATATATCGTTTCGGATATACTTCTAAGTTAATTATATCTGACTAAGGAGCTTAGTTTATCTTATCCTTTTAGTAAGAGTTTTATTATATAATAAGAGTTAAGGTTAAGCTCTTTACCTTCTTCTACTAGTAGATTAATAGATAAACGGAGATTATAAACTAGTATATTAACTAACACTTTAGACCTTTTATTGATTACTACTAGAGTAACTAGGGCGAACTACTACTAATAATAAACCGCGCCTAAGTAATTCTACCTTACGATTCTATTAGTATAGCGCTATATACCCTTAAATATAGTATACTACTATAGAATAGCTAGGATTAGAAGTAATCTACCGGATCGATACCGTAAGAGAAGCTTAACTATACTAATACTAAATCTTTAGCTAAACGTACTAAATCTATTATTAAAGTTATAAAAGCTAATATATTAGCTACTTAGTAGATAATAAGCGCTATAACTGACCCGAAATAGCGTAATATTAACTAGGAAGTTAGAGATAAGGTATTTCTCTCTATAAGGAACCTTAAGAATCACTAGCTAAATAAGAAGCTATCTAGCCTCTAAGTAGGACTATACTAAGTCCTAGCCAAGATCGGATATCCTTATAAGCTAGATTTACTCCTCGGATCTTCTATATATAATATATTTACTCTCGAATTACTCTTTAAGGACTCGGATAACCTATTACTAAGCTAGAAGCTACTAAACCTACCCTTAGAGGGTATCGCTACTTAAGAAGAGTAGGAGTTATAAGATATACTTACTATATAGCTCCTAAGAGGTAATCTGAAGTATTAAGTTAGTTAGCTAAGCTATAACCCGGACTTAACTTAATATAACGCTTCTAACCTAATAAGTACTCTATATAAGCTTAGAGACTTCTATATTATTAACTTAAGTAAACCTAGACCTCTGCGTAAACTAGATTAGTAGATTAAAGCTTAGGAAAACGGAATAGATAACTATAATTACTTAGAGGATAATAAATCGTTATAGTTACTAGTATTAAAAATTTATTACTAAGGATAATCCTCTAATTATACTCTATAATAACGCTATACCTAGAACTCTACTTCCTCTATTACCTCTATTTTACTAGCTTTCTCCCCTAAGTTCTCCGGAGCTTCTAGTAAATCTAGAATATCTAGAACTAGAATTACTATATCTAACTCTTTATTTAAATTTACTAACGTAGCTCTAGTAGTAGATCGAGTATAATAGCTAATCTTATAAGCTTTCTTCTTTAAAGAAAGTCCGGGAGTATCTAGATCTAACGCTATCTCTGAACTAGAAGGCAAATTCTGTTTTCTCTTAGTATTAGATATCGTAGCTTTAAATATAGCTTTCTTCGTAAATTCCTATATAATACTATTTAACTCCTTTATCTGCTTTAATACTATTTATACTATTAACTTAGACTTCGCCGAATCTACTATTAAAAGATCTAGATTCTATATTATATTAATATTATACTAATATTTAAAAGTTCAAGATCTTAACTTACTACTTTAATAAACTCTAACTTCTTAAATACTTTCTCTATAGAACGCCTTAAAGCTTAAGTCTCTGCTAATTATATAGTAGTAATCTCTAATATAATAATAAGAGTAGTAGATTTCGCGAGACGATAGATATAATTAATAGCCTTATAAGTAGCTATAATACCGCCTTGATTTAGCTCCGCGTCCTTAGTTTCGCCGCTAGGAAGTAAACCGGATAAGATAGTATACTCTATATTAATATAGTTAAGTAACTATAACGCGTTAGTATATATAACTATATTCAAGTTCAAGTAACTTATATACTTATAACTACTTTTTAACGCTAAATAATACTTATAAAGCTTAGAGTTAAGCTTATTAAATAAATATAGAAGTTCTAGAATAAGAGTATTATTATACTTTATCTTAAGGAAAGCGCGAATATATCGCAGGTAATATATACGATACGCTACTGAAAGAGTACTAGCAGGAACTAGTAAGAGCACTATAGGAGTTAGCGTTATAGATCTATAGAACCCCTGTACCTTACCTAAAGACTATCTCTAATACTAAGGCGAGGAACTTACTTATAATAAGAGAAGAGTTAATTAGGTCGATTAATATATAAGATTATAGTAGACTACTATAGTAATTAGTAATAATACCTACTCTAGGAACTATATCGCAGTCTAGGGAGAGTAAACTTATAAGTTTAAGTAGTTATCGTAATTAAAAAGGAAAGGCTCTAATATTAATAAACCCCTTCCTTTATATACCCTACGCCCTACTTAAACTCGACTCCCGCTGCAAATAGATAAAGTAAATATAGCTTACCGCCTAATTTAGAAGCTACGACTAATATAGTATTATTATAGCGATATAACTAGTAAGAACCTAATAAAGAATTTACTATTACTAAAGAGCGGCTAGTACTTATTACGCGAATATCGACGAAAATAGTTATAATAAAGACTAATTTCTAGTATAAAGTATAACCTTCCGAGCTTAGGGTTAAGCTCTTCTTAAAGGGGGGGTAATATAACGATAGCTCACCTGAATATCATATGAGAAGAAGGATAGATACTAGGGCCTAAGTTCATAGGTATCCCGGCAGAACTAGTATCCGACTCGGTATTATATCGGACTAGTACCGGCATATATATATAAAGTGCCTTATACTCTATCTCTCTTCTTCTTCTTTCCTTATCTTTTTGTTTCCTTCGTAGTAGACTATATAAGATCGCTCTTAGCCTCCCTACTTATTTATTCTTACTTATATACCGCCTTAAGTCTTGTGTCGTTATAATAGTTATCTTTTCTACTACCTCGGAATAATATATAAAGGACCTAGATCTGGCGCTTACCTTACTAGAGGATACTAGAGTTATACTAGCTCTAGGAAAATACTATTTCGCTTAGCTATCTATTAAGGCACTAGGATATAGGGTATCTAGACTAGAGCTGAATACCTTAGAAGAGAAGATAGAAGTAGTATAATCTTAGGAATTTCTAAGAACCTTATTTTAATTAGAGAAAGCGCTAGGATTTTTCGGGTACTATTATAAATTTATATTATACTATATAGCTATCTTCTTATTATTATTAGAGCTTAAGATAATCGGATTCAGGAATATACTATAAGAGGGAGTAAGACGAGGTAACTATACTAAAGCGATACTTATTCCGCTTTCCTAACTAAGATATGAAGAATATACTAATTTAACTTAGTCTTAGAAAGCTAAATATTATAAGAATACTAAAATATACTCCGAGTAATATATAGATAACTTATTATATAAGTCTAAACTAGCATTCGATATATTAAAAGATCGGCTTACTTTAGTACTAACTCTTAAATTCCCTGACTTCGGATAGGACTTTATACTTTATATCAATACTTCTAAGGAATTCGGATATAGCGTAGCTCTTCACTAGGTGGATAATACTAATAGGATAGAAAGGCCGGTCCTATTCCTATCTAAGTCCTTATCTATAGTAGAAATAAATTACTAGCCTACTAAGCTAGAGATAGGCGCACTAGTATAAGCGCTAGAGAAGTTACTATAATATCTCGACGGCGTAAATTTTATTATCTATATAGATTATTAAGTAATATTATCTTACTTTAAGGATCGTTCTTATAAGAAGAGTACTAGATTAGATAATTAGTTTCTCTTCTTAGTAAAATATACATATAAGATAAATATAATCTATAGAGCTAGGAAGATATACTTAAACGCAGATGCCTTAAGCCGGCTATAGCGCTAACTACCCTAAGAAGTAGAGGTATAAGGAATATTAAATATAATATATAAATTAATAAATAGAGATATCTTAGTCCTAAAGGTATTATATTACTTAGTGCAGGATAACGAGATAGTTATATATTCTACCTCGGTATATATAGATAAATAATTAGTAGTATCTATCTTATATTAGCTTCCGACGGATAGAACTTTTAGATAGCTTTATTATAAGATAAAGATAGACTACTATAAGTCTCCTCGGAATGAATATATATCTACTTTTGAGTTATTTCGATTCGATGCTAGAATAAAATTACTTTTCTTCTATAACTTTAATAAGGTTAAGCGCTTATATATACCTGAAAAGTTAATTAGAAAGATTCTTACTATCGCTTATAATAATCAAGTATATATAAGAGTATAAAGAACATATGATTTTCTAAAGGATAAGGTATTTATACGTAAGATATAGCGTATAGTATAATTATACGTAGTATTCTATCCTACTTATCGAATAGCGAAACTAGGTAGAAGCTTACCTAATAGTATACTTATACTAATTCCGCTTCTACTTACTTAACTCTATATATTCTATATAGACTTAATTATAAGATTCCCAAATTCTAAGGAAGGATATAACTCAGTCTTATTATTTATAGATTAGACTATAAAGTAGATTAAGGTTATTATCGGATATAAGGATTAGAAAGGCGAAGACTAAGCTAAAGCTTATTATAAGGATATATACGCGGACTTAGAGGTACTAGAAAAGATAATATCAGATCGAGATATACGATTTACTAGCAGTTTTTAGGGAGATATATATAGTTTTACTAATATTAGCTTAGCTTTTACTATAGTAAATAGCCCTAAAGCAGATAGTTAATCAGAATAGTCTAATTAAATATTTATCTACGCTTTACGCTATATTATTACTAGACGTTTCGATTAGTCTAATTAGGAAAGTTTTATATTAGCTATATCTTTTATCCTTAATACTTCAGAAAACACCTCTATCGGGTTTATACTTTACGAACTAAGATTCGGATAAAAACCCTAATCTCTTTTCTCTTCTACTAATTATATTACTACTTACGTATTTACTATAAAAGAGAGATAAGACTTTATATATAACTATTAAACCTTATTTCAGGACGCGATAGAGTCGATTATATTAGTATAATCTCGTATAAAGCTTACTTTTAATAAGGGCCGGATACTAGTATTACTAGAGCTAAGAGCTGAAGTTTATATTAGACTTACTAAAGGGATAGACTCTAGTTATAGACTCCTATAGAACTAGACTAAGCTATCTTTTATTAAGTCGGGATTATATAAGATTATCAGACGAATAAACCCGTTAGCTTACGAATTAGATCTGCCCGAATAGATAAGTATATACTTAGTAGTCTTAATCGAGTACCTGGAACTAGTAGTACTCGACCTATATTATAGGATAGCACCTGAACCGGGTTCTATATATAATAAAAATAGTATCGAATATTATATTATCGAGAAGATACTATATAAGGAACTAAGAAAATAACCCGGGGATAAGATAAGAAAGGCGTACTATAAAATTAAGTATTTAAGCTATTAGATAACTTCTTAGGAGCTCGCTTTAGTATTAAAAGAGGATATACTAAATCTAGTATCTAAGTTCGAGCGTTCCCTAGTACGCTAGCGATAAGTCGTCTATATAACGTATATTTTAGTAAATTAGCCTTATTAATATTCATGCTCTATTATTATCTTATTTACTTACTTAAGCTCCTTTCTATCTAGCTTATATATATAAAATTCTATTAATAATAATCTTACTACTATATATCGACTCTCTCGCTATTAACTTTATATTAACCGCGATAAGAGTCTACTCTATAGATTGCTCCTTCGACCGAATATAGCGATTAATAATAATATACTAAGAACTCTCAAATCCCTTACTCTATTATCCCTAGTATACTTATTATCTTCTTTCACTCGACTAATTCGTCGAAGTAATATTCCACGAGTCTTTTAAGGTCTTCGAGACAGATTACTTTATCCTAATATTAAGAGAAACGAATATAATTTAAGATATAAGATAAGTAGTATTATTAGAGTTACCTGAGATATCCCCTCTAATCTTACTATATAGAGTAGAGAGTTAGATAATCCCTACGAGTATACTAACCTAAATAGTAACTTCCCGTAAGGACTCTAATAGCTATTTATACTTTATTACGAAGCTCCTAAAGATAGAATATATTATAAAAACTAGTTATATCTATATCTACTATATTAGAGCGATAAGGAATCAGTCCTAGTTATCGAACGCCCCTAGGGTAACGTTCGTATTCTAACTAGTATACGTCCCGGGGACTATCTAATTAGCGTAGCTTATTATAATATAGTAACAAGTAGTCTTTTTGAATAGTTCCTAGCTAACTTTTTACTAATTAATAAATACTTATACTCCTAGCGAGTCGCCTTCGGAGACGCTTTCCGCTTATACCTTATTATAAGCGACTTTCCTCTGAATAGTCTTATAACTCCTGATATTAGAATCAGATATATTATCTATCTTAATAGAGATATTATAGTTCTCGGGGGCTAGAAGTTTAAGGCTACTAATATTATAGAGGAGATATAATATAATTAGTACTACTGTTTCATAGAAATTATTATATAAGAGTATCTTAGAGATTAACTCTACCTAGTTCTTTAAGAACTATAGGAACTAAAAAGATAGAAAAGGATATAATAAAAGAGATTAAAGGAGGTTAGAGTAATAGAACTTATTAAGGAATATAAAGAAGAGATATAAGTAAGAAGGAAAGCGTTTTAGCTAATTAACGCTTCCTTAGTATTCGATAGTTTATACTAGACCTTATCTCTATTAATTAAGACTAAGGAGGATATTGGAATTATCATAAGACGTAAGAGAGATAGATAATTTATTCTTAATAATATACTAATAAGGGGGCACGATAGTTTAAAGCTAAGCTTTGAAATATTCCTATATACTATAGCTTCCGCGACGATATATTATAGCCTATATATTTTACTTATAATAGAGATAGAACGTATATATAAATCAATAGGGGACTTTCTCTATATACTCGACTAATCTCTATTAGATAAGGACCGCGCTAACTCTATACTATATCTTCTTTAGATATTATGCAATAGATATTCCTTAATAATTCAAGCTTACGCAGATACTAAAGCTATTATCGAGGAATGTTTTCGCGCGCTTTAAGACGTACTAAACCCTATCGCTATTCTGGATACTTTACCGAGCACGTTAATTAGTACTTCTTATAGATCTATAATCATACTATTAAGCGAGGTTATATATACTATTATACTAGAGATAGTTAGGCTAGTATAAATCTTACGACTATTAGTACTAAACGTAGTTATAAGTATAGTAGCTCTTCTAAGGATTAATATTAACGGATTAAGCTACTAGACGGAATTTATACCGGGATTACTATATTAGGTACCTTTCCGCGACTCAGACCTAATGATCGTAACGTCGGGAATTTTATTCTATATCTTAAGATACCCTCTGATACTATATACGCTTAAGCTACAATAAGTACTAGTCGTAAGTGATAAGACTAAGGACCTTGCATTCTTACGTGAATATTTAAACGCACGCGGCCTACTTTTTCAGAGCGAAATTAAAAGTAGTATAATAGTATATTAATATTCACTAGATTAAAATACGTATTTAATTAAATCGCGTATTAATATAGGGAATATAACGAATCTAATTATATTATCCTTAGACTACGATATATAATCTAAACTACTAATAACGCTAAATGAGATAGAGGAAGATATAGGTATAGTTAAATATAACTGATCGGAGGATACTAAAGGCGGACGAAAGTCAAAGAGAGCTAAGGAGACTGACGCTGTAAAGCTAAGCGAGAGCGCCTCGAAGCGGTATAAGTCTTTTGTCTTCGCTCTACTATAACTGCTAATATATTAACCCTTAAAGCTAGGATACTACTGGAGAGTTATAGACTTAATTAAGAACAGAATACTATTCCTGAGGAAATTGATAAGTATATAGGGGCTACCCTATGTCGCTAGTAACGCAGAAATAATATACGCTATTAAGGACCTGGTTAATCGAGAAAACTGAGGTAATATCACGAACGGCCGCCTGTTTAGTACTATAGTACTAGATACAGAACTCTAATTATACGAACCGAGATACTCCTACCTAAAGAAAAAGCTAATAGGTATAGCTTTACTAACTGCCTAGACTACTGACCTTACGGAAGATAGCGATAACGACCCTATTATATTACTAATGAAAGGAAAGCCTAAAGTATCTAAAGTAAGACTAATTAAGCTAATAAGAAAACTTACTAGAAGAAGTTCTTTACTAAAGAATATAGTGAGCGTATTAGTTAGAAAGGAGGACGACGATATAGAAGATATGACTTTAATTCCTCAGATTATAATAGGGTTATGTTTCAAGGAAGACGTTCTGGACTCGTCAGGAGAGAGTAGCGGAGATAATTACTGAGATTACTATATATTACTAAATTAGATCTCTAAGGATAGAGTTTTTTTTTACGTCTAGGGGGGGGAGATATCACAGGATAGGACATATCACGGGATAGGGACAGACACTTAGTGTCTATTAGTTATTACCACTTAGATAGCTCCTCGTACTATAGTATTTAGAAGAATCAAGACTTTTTACTATATATACATCTCGGACGCCCCCTAACACTATATATCGCCGAATTAGAGGAAATTTCGATCAAAAGAAGGTGCTTTTGACTACTAGGAGAGATTTCTGAAACAAAGGCAACAGATCAGAGAGAGTACAGAAGGTAACTCGGCGTATAATCTTGTCGTGAACTTCTACCAGCCCTTCAGTGGTATGTTTGATTCGAAGCACAGCCTCCACCGGAGATGGACGTACTTTCTTCCGAGAAAGGTCGCTTACCGAAGGTCAAGAGCTCCGCGACGGTTGTTCGCACCTATGAGCCCACTCCATAACCTGTTGTGGAAAGGGAATACGCTCTCTGACTCGTGTTGGAAGGAAGCTCCACTCAATCCAGGGTTTAGGGTTTGAAGGTCTTCAAGAAAGGTGTGAGTTTGGTCTTAAAGGAAATCGTAAAAGTAAGGTCTCGGAGGGAAGTCGTGATACTTCACCCCCTCCCGCTCCCCTGGTTTACACGTTATATCTTACGCCCTTACTGCAGCTGAATTTTTAACGTTCAACCCAGAGGGCCAGAGGGATACAGAGGGGGGATAGTAATAAGGTCAGAAGTAGGTTATCACAAATCGTCCCGGTGGAAGAGGCTACAGAGAAGCTTCGAGGGCATAAGTGGGATGGCCTTCAACATCGTCTGCTCTGTACTCGTTTTCTCCACAAGTCTGAAAATGTAGGGCGAGGAAACCTTAGCTAGCAGGCGTCTCCAGCCAATAGAGGAGACTACATCTTGAGCCAAATTCCAGAATTCACAGATTCGACGATACGAGAATTACACTAAACACTCATCACCTTAACAATTAAGCTTTAAGGCGTAGTGAGACTACTTATAAGCTTACTAAGGCGTCCGGAACCTTAAACATACGATTAGCTAAGGGTATTGTTGGTATCACTCTGTCGTAGTACGTATAATCAAGTAGTCTGCGTGAGCCAAAGTATAGTGATAATAGTAGTAGTATTATCTGTTATATCGTAGCTGTCTTTCCTAGGTAGTCGAGACTCCGTAAGGGAGATATATCTAGCCGGCTAAACCCCGGTGCAGATACTCGACTAACACGTGACTATAGACTAACATATGGACTAACACTAGGAGTACTTTAAAGTAGCTCTAAACTATTTACTTCTCCGTATGAAAGTAACGCTTTTTGCTTTCTAGTAAGAGTAGTACTATAGTACTACTCGTGCAGAAGTATTATATAGTATATAGGTTTCCACGTGATCAGGTCTAAAGATTAGATAACTGAACTAAACGCCTTATAAGCTCTCTTCCGGCTTTAAGTTATCTAAATTCCCTCTATCTACCTATTCTATAGGCTTAATAACTAATTGATTCGTATATAATAGCTCCTTTAAAGCTCCGTTGCAATTTGTCTTAGTTATCGTATCCGCAGGGTTATCTAGCCCTGCTACCTAAATCACCTCCGATATCTCCTTTCTTTTGTACGCCTGACGTAGATATATAAGGTCAATTATTAATCTCTTCTCTCTTATAGTATTAAGTCGTACTACGTAGTCGTATAAAGATTTAGAATCGGTAACTATAATTAAAGGTAGTACCGTGATCTCTATAATCTGCTTAATAGTAGTCTTAATAGCTCTAGCTATATTAAAACCTTCTGATATAGCGTATAGTTCAGAGGCTAGTACAGATCTAGTAACTCTCTTATAGCAGACCGAAGACCAGTGAATAACGTTTGCCTTATTATACTTATCTGTAAGTACGTAGACGTAGCTAATTTAAGAGTAGAAGTCTTTTAAATTAGTAAATGAACTATCGGTAAATATAACGAGTTTAAGAGACTTCTTATCTAATTTAACGTATCGGAGACCTTTACTATAGTTAAGCTTTTACTATAAGATTCTCTTATTTAAGAGCTTAAAGTCTTTCTCTATCGGATTTATAGTTTAAGCGGTAAAAGAGACGTTAAACGAAGCTTCCGGCTAAGAAACAGTTACTAGGTATAAACCTCTAGCTCTCTGGGCGGTAAATTGCTCGATTTGGGTAAGACCTTATTATATACTTCTACGGGAGTTAGTGAGATTAACTAGTTCCTTCTTAATTATTCTTAATATCTTATCGTACGATTGTTAAGATAGTCGAATAGAGCTATTAGTTTCTAAGGTAATATGACCTCTATTGAAGTTAATTAAGTATAAAGTAGTTAATTATTCTCTCTCGTTCGACTTAAATCCGGCTTTCTGTAGCTCTCTCTCTTCTGCGTTTATAAAGGTCTTATTACCGACGAAGAAGGTGTTATTAATCTGAAGACTAAGAGCTCCTATACTAGCTTCACCTGAAACAGATAGTAGACACGTGTCGAACGTCGATAGTACTATATGGAGCTTCTTAACCTTATGTCTATAGTATATACCGAACTAATAGTTCGCTGATTCTAGTATATTGTATATAGGCCTAACGCACCGTAAAAACTAATATAGCTAAGCTAGAATCTCCTTTAGAGGGCGCACGAAGAAGTCACGTATTAGGTATGACGTAGACTGAGTATAAGCTTATGTAATATCACGGCTATATACCTTAAACTTAGGGTGTATAACTGCGTATACTAGCAGTAGTCGTTAGCTGACTCGTTGAATAGTTAGTAATATAGTGAGTACTTAGTTCTTTCTAGAGTTATTATACGCTTGTATAACTAGTCTAGACTTCTCGTAGGCCTTCTATATACTCTTAAATTTTATCTGGTCGATGAATTTAGCGTTAAAGACCTTAGCTCCGGCTAGTAATTTATCTTTATAGACTAATTTAAAGATCCCTATAGCGATTAAACTATTAATCTCCTTACGTCTTGACGTAGCGTATTAAGGTTCTACTACTAGGAAACTAATAAATAATTCATTTGTATAATTTAAGTAAACTTTAACGTTATTATCTCTGAATCGAATTAGCTTTTGTCGATCTCGATAAGGTTACTTCTTTAGTACTAGTATAGGTCGATTTGACTTAGTAGTACTAAGTGAAAGTACTCCTAGGAGTAAGATAGGGAGTAGTAAGAGTATAATTTCAGGTATAATACTCTCTGGTTCGTCAGAATCGATATCTTCTTCGTACTATAGTTTAATCGACGTAGAGCGAAAGGTTATTAGTCCGCTATCGATTTCTACTACGTAGTTCTCTCTATCTATAGAAATAAGTGGCTAAGGTCTATCCCAGAAGCCTTTCTCTCTCTAAATTAGTACTAGAGAGTTTAATAGAAGGTCTCTTACTACTATAGAACTAGGTCTATTTCGAGTATTTAGGGCATTATTAACTTGCTGATAACTCCGTAGTTTGCGAATCTCTTCTATAGCCTTATGAAGTATAGTAGCTCGTTAGGAGACTAATAGCGAAAGTGCGTCTATCTCTACTATTCTGGGATATACTCTAAATACTAGTAAAACAGGTATAATTCCACTAGGTCCAGAAATATAGTTAATTACGTGGAATGCTATCTATAGTGCTATATCTTGACTGAGGTGCGGTAATTCCTTACGAATTATCGTATAAGCTCTCTTTAGAGGGCTGTAGTATCTCTCTACCTTGCTAATAGAGTAGTAAGCCTCTATAGGTATAACTTTAACTGTAGAACCCTCTGTCTTAGCACTCTATACGAATTCTTTTGATTTAAATTATGTACCTACGTCTATAACGATAAAATCCGGTGGTCTAAGGTAGGTATCTATCTATACCTACTTAAATTAGTTCTATACGTGTTCTGTAGATATATTAGTAAGAAAACCTCTGTTCTGAAAGGTAGTACTTTAGTCGACTATATATAAGACTTACTGACTGTCTAGTTATATGATATCGATTACTACTTCGTAATTGAAGTGTATATTATTAGTATCGTGGAGCTTGAACTTGAATCTGCTTAGCGATCTTCCGTGTAGCTAGTAGTGCTTATAGAGCTTAGTAAGCTCCTTTAGTACCCCTGAGTTATACTCGTGACCGGCTTATTGTAGTAAATCTTCTAGCTTTCTTACTAAGGGGTGTCCGAATCGGTAGTAAAGTCGACGTAAATCCGTCTCTATAAGTACTCTCGTATTCGACTAGAAGCACTCTATAATATACGTCTTAAGTGACTCCTTCTAGAGTAAGAAGAAGTGGCCGAATCTCTGTATAACTAGTATATCTCCCTATAGCGTAACAAGTACGTTACGAAGATTATCTAATATAACTCTGAGCTTATCTATATCGTCTAAATAGAGTAGAAACGGGGTATCTATAGCTATAACCTCAAATTAGATCTTTCTAATTAGAGAAGGTATAATTACTATACTAATAGAAGTAGCTTTACTAATACCGAATTTGATGTTTATTCTACAGGAAGGTAAGAGTTCAGCCTTATATAGAGCCTTATAGGCTTCGTATTAACCTTTGCCTACTATAGATACCTTTGCTACTCTAGTATCGATTATAATTCTATGAAAAACTGACGAATTATATCAGGGGCTACTTATTATTGTCTCTGCGGTTAGGCTCTCTTCTGTGGCTTCTTCGGTAGTGTCTAAGAGGTGTTTAAAAGCTGTATTTACTAGGGTTTCTATTATTAGCTATACGGCTGCTACTGAGATAGGTCCTATGGAAGTCATAAATAGAGCTTCCGGCTGAGCGTCGGAATCGTAGTCTGTATCGCTCCCGGCTTCGTATGAGGTAAAGGTAGTAGCTATATACTTGTCTTCTATACCTTTGTACTCTGCGACGTATTATCTATATACTTTCTTAAAGACTCTTCTAAAGTTACTTTTGAACTTAGAAGAGTTTTTCGCCTTAAACTTCTCTTTAGCTTTCTCTCTTTCTTCTACTATATAGTCGAAGGACATATGATCTATAGTATTATATACCTAGCACTTCTTAGCGTTACCTTCCTTATCTAGCGTATTTATCTTCTTCTCTCCTTATATTCTGAATCGCCTTTTACTATCTCCTTTCTCTCTATATACTTATCCTTTATCGGAATCGCTTCGGAATTTTCGATTAGTATAGAAGGTAGTACTAGTTGCAGGGTATGCGTGCTCGTAGTTGACGATAGAGGTTCTAATAGAAGTAATCGTCTTTTCAGTAGAAGTTATAAGTTGAGCTAGAGTAATTTAGTAAGCTTCCGAGCTTTAGTAAGTAGTAATAACCTTATTTATAACGAACTTCTTATAGCGTAATTTAAAGGGTATACTATGACGTAGCTCTCTAATCTGCGTAGAGAGTATATTAAAGCACTCTGAAGTCGTCTTTCTAGGGTTCTTTTCCTTAATCGATTTAAGAGTAAGAAGATTCTATATAGTCAGGGAAGATCTGCTAAACTCCTCGCTCTTAAACTAATCTATTATATTCTTTAGTATAGTATCGAATTTAATAATCAGAGAAGTTCCAGGGATACTATTCAGACTATAATAGTAGTATTAGAGAGCAGCGCCTTTTAGTATTAATAGAAACGCCTTACTATACTCCTCTAGTAGAATCTCGGCTCTTAAGCAGGCGTCGTAGAATATTCTGACCTTACTACTAAAGCTATCTCTATCTCCCTTGAATTTTATCTCTTCTGGAAATATACAGGAGAAGCTAGCGATCTCCTTTTTATACGACTTCTCCTTCTCCTTCCGTACTATATTATAGTACTCTCCCTCTCCTCCTCTAGCTCCTTAGTAGCTATCTCCTCCTCCTCCTCCTCCTTCTCCTTAGGAGCCTTCTCCTCCTTAGTAGCTTCCTCCTTCTCTAGCTCCTCCTCCTCTACTTGTGACGCTTGCTCTAGAAAGGTCTCAAAACTACCTGAGTAATAAGACCTCATATTTCTATGAATATTAAGTAGTAAGAATCACTTTAGAATCTATAACTAAGGAGTAAAGAAGTAGAGAGAGAATAGAAGTATATATATTAAAAGGGGCCCCTAAACTCTACTCGTATAATCTCGCTTAGCAGTAAGTGTTTCTACCAATAGGGAGAGACCTCCAAACCTAACTAGTCGTCACACTACCCCCCCCTCCGAAAAAAGCTCGCCCTCGAGCGTTAGTCTATCTCCTTTTTACTATTAAGGTAGTCGTAATTATTAATTCTATCGTAGAAAGCTTTCAGCTAATTAGGCAGTTTAGCAGGAGGTCTAGCTTACGTTAGGTTATTAAAGTGGAATTATTATAGCTTAGCGGGAGCGTATTTAACGTTTATAGCGTTATACTATATGAGATCGACGTCTTGATTTAACTAGGAAACTTAGTATAAGAGGCTATTACGCTGCTTATAATACGCAAGTATATCTTCGATCTCCTATTTATCGTTACTAGTGATATTAATAGGTAGTAGTAATAGTAAGGTTTATCCTAGTAAGGGGTCGTTTAGATACTTCTGTAGCTTAGTAGTAGGGAATACGTTATATACTTTCATACTAGTAAGGAGCTCTAGATAATAAGAGCTTCCGACCTTTTCAATTATATAGAAAGGTCTATTAGTTAGGAAGTTGAGTTTTTTACTAAGTCGAGTACTTATAAAGTAGCGTATATCTAGCTAGATAAGGTCGTCTGTAGTCAAGTCGACTTTATAGTATAAGCGATTATAAGATTAGGCTATCTTAGCTTATATACGTTAGAGGCTTAATTAAGCGGTTATCTAGGTATCGCGTAGATAATTAGCGTAATCTAGAGCTTACTAAGTATTTAACTTATCAGTAGGCGTAGTAGAGTTAGGTAGGTCTTTCTAATTCTAATTAACGCGGGGTATATATCTATAAACGACTTTAAAGGGTAAGAGACTTCTAAGGGATTCGTAAGGGAGAGTTATCTAGGCGTAGTCTATAATAAGTAAGAATTCCGACTAGTCGTCTTAATAGTAAGAGATAAAAGGTCGTAATCTATATTAGAGATATTAGTTATAGATCTCTATTTAGCTATCTATTTACGGGTAGTCTGCTATAAAAAGCTATCTTTTAGTGCTAAGAATTATAATAACTATAGTCTAAAAACGGGAAACGAATTAAGGCCTTCTATTAGAGGTAATTATTAATAGAGCTCCGAAATAGCGGTATACGTAGTATAAGTAAAGCTTTATAAGGTCGCGCGCATCGGAGGTCTTTCGGTATAGAATACTAATTACTTATTTACTAAAATAGTCGATAAATACGAGAACGTTATTATAGCTATATTTATCGCAGTTAAAGCTATAGTAGTTAACTATAATATACTCCTATAGACGTGATAGTATAGGCAGAGGTTAGAGGAAGCCCGGTTTCTTATTACGCGGCACTTGAATTCGTTAGTAAGTATAATAGTTATAGTAGTACTAGTTAATAGTTAAAGCGATTCCGTACTACTAGTATTATAATACTAGTAGTTATAAGGTCTTCTTTGCACTTAGATAGGTAATCTCTAATCGGTCGTATATTTCGCGTATAAGTAGCGTGCGAAAGTATAAAATATTAAGTATAATTAGTCTTCTTTTATAAAGTAGAAGATCTTTTTCTATAGTTAGTTTTCTAGGAGTAGCGGAGAGAGCTTATTTCCGTAAAGCTTAGAGTGACGGCGTAGTGCGATTAGCGTTAAGTACTTATTATACTATAGAAAAGACTAGTAATAAGTTAGCGACTTCTAAAGCGTTAATAAGCTTAAAGTTATCTATAGAGTTAGAGCTATTCCGGAGGTTACTTATAAGTAGTACTAGATCGATTTAGTCTTCGCGTAGTAGCTACTATAAACGCTAGGTTCTTTTAGCGTTATTCTAGTCGTCTAATTTATCTGTTCTGCGAGAGAGAGCGTTAGTAAGTAGATTATACTTCCTAGGTCGATAAGTAATTATAAAGTTATAATCTGCGAGTAGCTCGGCCTATTAAGCTTATTATGCGTTTAGCTATTTAGAGGTTATAAAGTACTTAAGAGCTTTATAATTAGTAATAACGCGGATCTGATATAGTACGCCTACGAGCTCAGATCTCTAGTTACTAAAAGATCGTATAATTATAAGTATTTCCTTATCGTGAATAGCGTAATTAAGCTCAGTAGGTAGTATAGTCTTAGAGAAGTAAGCTACTAGGAACTAGTCTTCGTCGTGCTATTATAATAGTATACCTGCTATTACTCTATCACTAGTATCTATTTCGATTATATAAGGTAGATATTACTAGTAGTAGTAGAGGAGTAGTACCGAAGTAAGAGCGTACTTTAGGTAATTAAAGGCATCTTTACACTCCCTAGCGAACCGAAATAATATATTATTTTTAGTAAGTTATATAAGAGGTTTTACGATAATTCCGTAGTTCTTAATAAATCGTTAGTAGAAGTTACAAAAGCCTAAGAACGATTATACGCCCTTAACTATAGTCAGGTAATTCTAAGATTATATAATATCAACCTTCTTAGGGTCTATCTCGATCCTAGAAGTAGAGATAATAAATCTAAGGTATTTAGTACGAGTAACGTTAAATTCATACTTCTTAAGGTCGGCTTATAATCTAGCGTCTTATAATTATTATAGTACCTTATATACTAATTAATACTATAGTAGGTCGTTAGAGTAGATTAGAATATTATCTAGATATACTATATAGAAGTCGTCTAAGTAGTCGAATAAGACGTTATTCATATATCGCTAGTACGTCGTAGGGCCGTTAGTCAGACCGAAAGGGAGTACCTTACACTTATATATACTATAATAAGTCCGGAAGGTCGTATACTCTTCAGAGGCTAGATCTATTCGAATTCGGTAGAACGCCTAGCGAATATCTAGTTTAGTAAATATCTTAGTAGTAGAGATTCTAGCTAGCGTTTTATCGATTAATAGCAGTAGATATTAATCCTTCCTCGTGAGGTTATTAAGTGCGCGAAAGTCGATATAAAATCTTAGACTTCTATTAGCTTTCTTAATAAAAAGAATAGGTATAGCGTATAGTACTTAAGAAGGTTCTATGAAACCTTTAGCTAAGTTATTAGTAATATACGCCTTAATAACTTCAAGTTCTTTAGCCGATATCTTATATAAGAGAGAGTATTTAAGGTTCTTCTCAGCCCCTTCCTTAAGCTCAATTTAGTAATCGCATAAGCGATAAGGAGGGAGAATATCGCTAGCTTCCTTAGAAAAGACGTATACCTATTAGCTATACTCGTGAGAGATCTATAGTTCTGAATCTAATTTACTTAAGCTAATAGTAAATTACTAGGCGGTTTTATAATATTCTATAAGGTCGATAGTCAAAGATACGATAGTAGTATTACGTTACTGAATTGCGATTCGGTCGTTAAGAAGCTTATCTATCTCGTGAAGAGTAATAGAGAAGATCTTATCGTTAGAAGACTTCTAGCGTTTATATAAGAGATAGAAGGCTAGGCTGCTAATCGTGTAAATCTCTAGCGCAGGAGGCTCTAGAAGAGGTCTAAGTATACGAGGTGATCTTTATCGCTTCCGAAATATCATAGTAGCTATTTCTATACTTTAAGTAGCTTCTATTAAGTCGCGAGATAATATTCCGAGTAACTATTAGTCTATAGTATAAATTATATAAGCGTAATCTTATACGTAAGTCTTTAACGTAGAGACTTCTAATTAGGGTTAAAGTAGAGATTCATGCGGGATATAAGTAATAACGTCGCTAAATCGTACGCACTTCGGCCGTATATCAGTAGCTTCTCTAGAGTATAAAGACTTCTCTTTATTACTTTGTTCTTATTCTTTAGGTAATAAATACTTAAGCTTATTATATCTATAATAAGTAGTATAAACCCCGGAGAAACAGTCTTAACTAATCGGCAGTAATAATAGAGGGTTAGTTACTTATAGAATACTCTCTAAGGGAGAGTTTTAGATATTTTTATAGCTATAAGTCTCCCTAGAAGTGCGCTTCCGAGCTAGTAATAGTCGTTTAATAATAGAGATAGAGTTAATAACAGCTCGAATATTAATAGGAGAGTTAGCTGCGCTTTACTATTCCTCGTACGCTTTCTAGAACTAATTAAGGCGTTCGTTTCGTTCGTTAGTATTATATTAATAGCGCTAGTAAGTATAGTATTTACGTAAGTCCTTGATCTCGATCGGAGAGCTATAAACGTTACTAAGAGGAGTATATAATAGCTAAATAATCTATTATTTAGAGGTATCTAAGAGTACTTAATATTCCGAAAGCTAAGTCTTTCTAAGTATAATACTATAGTTTCCGAGAGTAATAATAAGAAAGAAAGTAAATACTTAAACGCGACGATCTACTATTAAATTAAGTATCGTATAGTAACTAATAGTACTACTATTAATACTATTAAAGCTTTTAATAGGAATTACGTTTAGTAGAGAGTAAATTAAAAGTTTTAAGAAAAAGGAAAGGGATTTAAGAAAAGAATAATTAATAAAATAGTATCTATTAGCTCTAGAATTAAGAAGTACAAGTAGCTTATATAAGAGTCTATTCTTAGTAAGAGTAATATATATAGTAAATAATTAACTACTAAGAAGCTTTATAAGGTTAAGATATCGTATATCTTATATATTACCTAGGAAGGAGTCTTTCCTTAGGCGTAGTCTTTTATTAGCGGTTTAATATACTCCTAAGTATTATTATATATTTCTTTATTATTATTATCTTCTAGCTCGCTATTAACGTTATTATTAGCGTTAATTACGTTAATTCGATACAGAGTATTAGGTCGAGCTAACGATAAGCGTAGGTATAAGGTAAGCGTAAAGTAATAAGGAGTATTCGCTAGCGATTATATACGAGATATATCGTTTCGTATAGAGTATAGTACTTATTTACTAGTTATACTAATATTCTCAGGCGTAAGAAGACTAATTTACAGATAAGAAGAGGAGTTAGTACTATAGCGCTAAGAGGAGGTATTTATAGGGCGTTCCCGAGTCGCGCTAGCCTTAGCCGAAGACTCGGAATA
>FJUW01000090.1:0-72225 GCA_900074885.1 Rhynchosporium graminicola | reverse complement strand
GAGTTTTAGATATTTTTATAGCTATAAGTCTCCCTAGAAGTGCGCTTCCGAGCTAGTAATAGTCGTTTAATAATAGAGATAGAGTTAATAACAGCTCGAATATTAATAGGAGAGTTAGCTGCGCTTTACTATTCCTCGTACGCTTTCTAGAACTAATTAAGGCGTTCGTTTCGTTCGTTAGTATCGTATTAGTAGCGCTAGTAAGTATAGTATTTACGTAAGTCCTTGATCTCGATCGGAGAGCTATAAACGTTACTAGGAGGAGTATATAGTAGCTAAATAATCTATTATTTAGAGGTATCTAAGAGTACTTAATATTCCGAAAGCTAAGTCCTTCCGAGTATAATACTATAGTTTCCGAGAGTAGTAATAAGAAAAGGGGTAAATACCTGAACGCGACGATCTACTATTAAATTAAGTATCGTATAGTGACTAATAGTACTACTATTAACGCTATTAAAGCCTTTAATAGGAATTACATTTAGTAGAGGGTAAATTAAAGGTTTTAAGAAGAAAGAAAGAGATTTAAGAAACGAACGATTAATAAAATAGTATCTATTAGCTCCAGAATCGAGAAGTGCGGGTAGCTTATATAAGAGTCTATTCTTAGTAAGAGTAGCACGTATAGTGAACGATTAACTACTAAGAAGCTTCGTAAGGTTAAGATATCGCATATCTCGTATACTACTTAGGAAGGAGTCTTTCCCTAGGCGTAATCTTTTGCTAGCAGTTTAATATACTCTTAGGTATTATCGTATGTTTCTTTATCGTTATTATCTTCTAGCTCGCTATTAACGTCGTTATTAGCGTTAATTACGTTAATTCGATACAGAGTATTAAGTCGAGCTAACGATAAGCGTAAGTATAAGGTAGGCGTAAAGTGATAAGGAGTATTCGCCGGCGATTATACACGAGGCGTATTATTTCGTATAGAGTATAGTACTTATTTACTAGTCGCACTAGTGTTCTCGGGCGTAGGAAGACTAATTAGCGGATAAGAAGAGGAGTTAGTACTATAGCGCTAAGAGGAGGTATTTATAGGGCGTTCCCAAGTCGCGCTAGCCTTAGCCGAAGACTCGGAATAGTAGGTCTTTTTAATAAATTAACCTTAGTCTTCAGCTTATATAGCCTTAACGTATTCTTCCAGTATCCTTGATATTCGGTACTATTAGAAGAGCTATTTCCGTAGCTATACAGGTAGCTTCTCCTATAAGTCCATTTTTAGAGTCGATTAATCATTTACTCTAGCTTTACGAGCTAGTATATAAAACTCGTAGTAGAATATCTAGAAGGTCTACTTATAATCTATCTTTAGCGCGGAGTAGCTAGCTCTTGCAGTTTATTAGTCATATGGATTAGATAAGAAGGACACGAGTTAAGTGATTATATCGAGTGAATCGATTATACTACCTTCTTTATTATATTCTAGTTCTAAGAACGAGGGTTCCAGGTAAGTTCTAGCTATTCCTTCTGTTTAGTTAAGTAACTAATCTTTATAGTGATCTTTATTAATAAAGTAGCTAGAGTAGCGCTTGAGGGCGTTATTTATCTTTACTTCCTAGAGTTTTTTAGAGTATTTGATTCTATTATAGAGCTTATTTAGAAGGTTCAGTATCTTCTCTATACGCGTAGCGTATAATATTAATAATATTCCTCCGGTAGATTATTCTCGACGACGATTATTAAGCGTAGGAGTAGTGTTATCTTCTTTAATTAATAGTAGCGGTATTATACGCGATTGAACGTTATTAAATAATATAAACTTAGCAGAGCGCTAGGTAGTTAACTAGTATAGTTCTAGGAACTCGTCCCGTAACTAGCGTAGTTCTATAGATAGGTTAGTGTTTAATTATCTCTCCTCCGCGAGCTTCCTTTCTGCTTCTTATAGCTAGTAAGCGTAGTCTTCCTATGAGTTACTTATAGTTACTATTAATATAAGAGTATTATCGGGGAGGTTTAGCGACTTAGTAAGTTCGTTTATTATAGTAGGAGTTAGAGAGCTTAACTCGGATAAGGCGTTATCGCGAGTACTCTTTACTATAGAGAGAGGTAGGTTACGGCGAGTATTACGAGTCGCTGAAGAATAAGAGGTAGAGGGAGTTAGAGAACCAGTAGTCGATTTATCGGACTTAGGTTACTTCGGTTTAGGTGCTATTCTTCAAGTTTATACTTAGTATAGGCCTTCTCTGTATAGCGTAGTCTCCTGCGTTTAGTAGCTCTAGGCATAGAGGTATAATATAAGTAGATATTTACTATCTTCCTAGACGTAAGTAAAAGAGTTATAGATAATATAACGCTTACTCTAGAAAGGTCTCAAAACTACCTAAGTAATAAGACCTTATATTACTATGAATATAAAGTAGTAAGAATCACTTAAGAATCTATAACTAAGGAGTGAAGAAGTAAAGAGAGAATAGAAGTATATATATGAAAAGGGGCCCCTAAACTCTACTCGTGTAATCTCGCTTAGCAGTAAGTGTTTCTACCAATAGGGAGAGACCTCCAAACCTGACCAGTCGTCACACTACTCCCTGTATTCTTCGGTATACGCTTTCTATAGTATCGCTGCTCTTCTCTATTCTAGTCAGAGGAGGTCTCTTTATATTACTATACTTCTTCGGTAGAATCTCGGTCTTATTATAGAGGTTCGTAGTATTCTTTATTAAAGTCGAATTCGCTGATAGGAGGTAAGCCGAGTGTAGTACGGCGTCTTTATCGTAGTCTGTGGAACTCCTTCTTTGATCTCTTATACTCTAACTCGTCTTATTAAGTAGCTATATCGTTTATTATCTCCTTCTCTCTCTTATCTCGCTGTTGCTGCGTAGATATCTGCTTCTCTAGTACTAGTGGGTTTAATACTATATACTATAGCTGTGCAGAGAGTATCTTCTCTCCTACTATGCTCTCTAGTTCCTTTAAGGTCTAACTACTACGTATAGTATCCTATGGAGTATATAGAAGCTTATATAGCTCTTGCGTAAGTTCGTCGCCTTCTTCGATAAATATACCTTTAGTACGTAGGATGAATATAAGGTTATTATTTGACGATTTCTTAATAGATTTGAAAGAGTCTACTGTCTAACCTTCGTATATCTCCTTAAATAAGGAGTGTAAGGGTCTATCTATGTAGTCGGAGCTCTTGATTTATCTGATAAGACCTTCTCCCTGTTTCCGTATAGTCTCCGGGTCTAGTGGGTCCTTGCCGGAGTTCGCAGGTGTGTCGAAAGCACTAACCTCGGGGGTATTATTATCTCTTACTATATTGAAGGTCTGATTCGTATGAGTGTTTTAGTGCTATTCCGAGGTTGTTTGGAATAGTAGTTGTGGAGTTATTCTTAAGTGTTGTGTGGTGGGAAGCGCTAGCGTGGCGCGTTCAAGTTTTGACTTCGAGTTTTCGGCGCAACTTAAAAGCGCGTTCTTTGAAGTCGGGTTGCGGTGGTAATCGAAGTACGTAGAAGGTAGGTATGTAGAAGTGTAGAAGGTAGGTACGTAGAAGGTAATAGTAGTATAATATGCTAGAATTCGAATCCTTTGATCGTGTCGCAGGTAGAATCTAGGTAAATTATCTTAGTAATTCAAGTCAAATAGCATAGAAAAGACCGTGTCTTCTCTAGTACTTGAGCTGTTACTTTAGTAGATATCTCTACTCTTTAAGGTTACTAGCGCGCTCTTTTTGAATTCTTAGAATCTAAGAATTTGACTGCTTTCAAAGAGTGAAATGATCTATGCGTCTATTGATTAATGTTAGTATCACTCTGTCGTAGTACGTATAATCAAGTAGTCTGCGTGAGCCAAAGTATAGTGATAATAGTAGTAGTATTATCTGTTGTATCGTGGCTGTCTTTCCTAGGTAGTCGAGACTCCGTAAGGGAGATATATCTGGCCGGCTAAACCCCGGTGCAGATACTCGACTAACACGTGACTATGGACCAACATATGGACCAACAGGTATATCCTTCGAAATGAAGGAAAATATTCGAGTCAGAAGGGATGAAATACCAAAAGCCATAGGGCGAGTAAGTCACCGCGATTAAGAGACTATAAATGCTCTCCCTTGTGACGATCTTCTCCCTCCCCTACTAGAAATCCCTACGAGTTCAGACTTCTGGAGAAACCGGGTAGCCTGTGCTTCGTCCGCCTGACTCGTTCCCGAGAGTCACCCGCCAACCTCTCCAAGATCTCTCCTAGAGCCAGTGGCGTTGCTCATTACAGCATAATCTTCGTCGTCCGAATCATCGGCGCTTCCAGCATTCATCAGTCTTTTGGTCGGTATCAACAGTGTAATTAAACATCCTCAGAACAAATTACATTACATCGCGTGACCATTCGTGCCCATACGAGGGGTGCAGAACTGGTAGGAGTGATAGCTCCGTCTTGCAAGATCCAGTGAAGTTAGAGTTCTGCCCGCAAACCTTGGGTAAAACACGGTTGTAGGCAATCACTCGCTGATGGATATGATTGGGGAGGAGACTTTTGGAATCCAAAATAGCGTTCACCGTCACCTCCATTTTAACTTATCACAACGAATGACCGTGATGGTCTTATCTCATTGCATGTCTCTATCTAGGCTTCTTGCAGAAATGCTATGTTATTCATAGTGGGCTCGCTTCTTCGCACGATGTTTCATTCAGTCTTCCCCTCATTGCTTTTGTTCAATTGCTCGCCGAATATATTGGAATCTCACAGCGAGTGACCAATGTCTAAGGAATTAGCAGCCCAGGCATGCGATCAGTGCTACAGATGTAAGCTGCGGTGTTCACGGACTCAGCCAGCATGCCATCGATGTCAAGGTAATGGAAGTGCGTGCACTTGGAGTATGGGAAAATGGCTTGGGAAACCACAGGGTACCAAGAGAAAAGTCAGTGATGGGAAAGAGCATGCGGAGACACGAGGGCAGCAAGAATGTCGCTCGCCAGGAAAGGAGCCAACAGCATCTCGGAATAGTTCGCAGAGCCGTGACGAGCTTTTTATGTCCGAAGCAGGTAACATAAATTCTCCCATCGAAGTTGATTTGTTGATTTAACACTCATCTTATAGGTCGGTCCAATTCAAATTCCGACGTGGAAAACCCTCCCCCAGCAGCAGAAAATAAAATAGAAGAGAACTATGGTTAGTACAGATAGGAAAGAAATTGATTTTCAGAACCTGACTCTCTTAGCCAATACACTCGATTGCCCTTCGGACTATTTACAAATTTCTGGTGAAAGTCTCTCAAGCGAGGAAGACAGCTTTCTGCTTTGGCCTCTCCTTGACATGCCCCCGGAAAAGCTGAGCACACCAATCGTCGACAAACAGCCATTCCGACCGGCAACTTGTACGCTAGTCAGCCCTACCACTTTACAACACTCGAATAATCCACCAGATAGACATCCCACTATATCCTCACAGCAGGCGAGATCGGAAAGAGCTGGAAGGCAGGATGAAGAAGAGTCGTTCACAGCCAAGTCACTCTACTCGTACAATGGAGAATTAGCTAGTACTTCCCCCAGGAGGCGAAAGTGCTCGGACCCACTCAGAGCAGACCATACCATAGATCTAATCAGCCCACCAGACAGTTCTTATTCATGGGAAAGACAAGATCATCCAGAAGCCCCTGAGACCTGTTCTGAGAGTTATCGATCTCATATCAATAAGCTACAGGGTGCTAGCTATAACCCTACCAACTCCTCACGACGATTCTTCTCGCCTCTACCTTTGCTCAGGACTGAAAACTCGCTAGGCGAGCAAAGCAGAATGTTTCATCTGGAAGACCTCAGAACAGTACAGGAACAAATGAGTCGCTCTCGCGATAGATATCGCGGTGGCTCCCAGATGGAAAACGATATTTCGTTAGTGGGTCACCCGCATGCTCTAATCAAACCACTCTACAGCAGATCTCTACAGTCACCTCAACCTAGTTGTCGCTGCCTGTTACGCATACTGGAGTCTCTTGGCCATTCGGATCCACTTCTCCTTGCCTGGAAGCTTTTATCAGCATGTGAAGCAAGTACACGCTGCAAGTCCTGCTATAATGACGAGCTAGCCTTACTGCAACGTCTGATGGGCTTGCAAAAAGTGTATACGTGTCTAAACTTATTGCAAAAAGGTTGTGAGAGATCATCACGGACTCGTAGCCCAAAGGCTGGTCTCCGAGATGGACATGGAGACAAGCAAGCTGGTCAAGCTTCATCGATGGAAGAGTACAGCGGCAGAGGAGACGTAGAGCTAGAGGATAGGCAGATATCGCCTGGAGAAGAAGTGTGGGATTGCACCTTAGATAATGCGGAAGATGTGCGGATGCTGCTTATTCGAGCCGTTACGCTGGTTTCACACGAGGAGATGCTTTCTATCACCCGCAGACCCAGAGTTGGAGAAGTACATTCAGTTGCGGACTCGATCTTGTCTTTTGGCAGTCAATTTTCCATTCTACTGAAAAAATTCAGGGCACTTCTTGGACTGGAGTCGGCATGAAAGACATAATTGAACGTCTGAGAGAAGAACCACTCTTGTAGGGGCTCGTATGGCTTAGATAGAGCAATGGATACATTGCATGAGTATGGGTTGCACGATTGATATAGAGCGCGCGTGAAACTCCTCAAATGTGTCTCTCATGCCTTGAGAAACTACCGTTCCTCGGCCCTGGAAAAGCTTTAGACACATGTGGCATGATATATCCTCTTCGATTATCAATTTATCCATCCGACTTTCCACCCGTAATTACACGTCGTATACTTCAAGAAAATCTGGCTGTTCACATCTGAATCCTTCTCTGTCTCATTACCCATGTACAAAATAATCTCATTAATGCAATGTTCAGTATGAGGCAGGCTTGAGGTCCAATTGTCCATTTTACGATTCGACAGTGCTGCTCGATGAAATCTGCATAACATGGTCAATTGGATTGCAATCTATAGAGTGGTAGTGGAGAGGGACTCACTTGTGCCACATATACATACAGTGATGCTTGTGCTGCAAGTATGTCACGTGCACATGTGGTACTAATCCCTTCACTACCTCAGATTTGGCAACGGGCCTTTGGAGATCGGCGTCCAGCCAGAATTGCCAAGGCATTTGATTCCACTCTTCTGCAAGTTCAGCATCGTAACACTCCTCCGGCATCCAAGCTAGATTTTGCATTTCGAATTTGCAGCCACGTGAGGAAGCTTGCTCGGGGGTGTTGCCACATGGTGATTCTTCGTACACATCTAAGAAGGATGTATTTCCTGGACTCGAAATTCTAGATCTCGTGAGGAAGTACAAGGTGATTCCGAACGCAATACCAAAAGCGGATGAGAAAATGATAACCCTTTGCCAGGTGCTCAATATTTTTCGCTTAGGTTCTAACTTTTCTGGCGATCTGATGAAATCTCCTGCTTCACTGCCACAAGACAAATCCTCTTCCATGAGCCACCGGTGATCCATAGGCTACTTTCTCGGTCGATGATGTATATCTCGTGCCAACAGTGAGAAGAAAAGCTGGCTGTTAAGATGCGATTGTAAGTGGATTGACATCGAGCAGAAGTAGGCATAGAAGTATCGAATGTTGTGATTGTATAAATCGACAACGCAATGAGACGTAGATGACAGACTACCCTCAGCATAGAATCTTCTCTCGAAATTCCGTACAAAATGTTGCCGTCGGTCTTCTGGTGATCATCCGAAGTGTTTAGTACTGGTCCCAGTATATATACTTTCGGAGACTAGAATCAATAACCACGGCAGACCTGACGCCTCAGCCGAAGGCTTACGCACCCCTGCACTGAATCTAATACTGATGCTTTCGGAAACCGTGCCTTTACAATTTTCGACTGCTTAAAGAATAGTGGGCACTTACAACGAAAAGGTCAGAGAATCATATACGCAAATGAGAGTGGCAGATTCCTTCCGCATGATCGAACTCGCTTGCATTGACTTGTAAGCATGGAGTACGAATACCTTCGAATCAACAACAAAGAGAAAGAGGCTCTTGTCAAACCCCACAGGATCAGACTTCTGCTCTTCTTGCCATGGCTAGTCAGCATCACATTCGCGGTGCTATTCTTCTGGCAGCTCCAGCATAGACTAGATTCTTGTCAACCACAATATGACTTTGCAAGTGGCTTCAAAACCGAGTTCAGTATGTTTGCGTAGTAGATCCCTTTCGTTTGCGATACCAACCTAGGTCATACTTTTCATGATCAACGGCATTAAAAGTTTCCACTTAGGTCCCGCAAAGCAGTACATTTCGATCGAAGAAAACGAGTTCCATCTTCCATATATTCCGGGCAATGACGAATTGTTCGAGCCACCCGTGTACGAGTACGTTGGGGCGCCCACAGAGCGTTTGGACATAGCATGGAAAAAACTTTTGTTTGGTTCGGCTCACGTTTAACTATTAGAGAGCAAGAATTGACATTTGGACTTCAGCGTTGAATCTTGACCTAGCTGAAGAGGAGGCGATGACGATCAAAGATGATACATTCCGATGGAATGATACACATCTATATTATACTGGGTACGTGTCTTCTTATAACCCGTCACTCTTTATGCTAAACAAACGAGTGATAGTATTCAGTTATACCATCAATTACATTGCGTTGACATGTAAGATGCTCCCTACACGCTGTTCTGACAAACGCAACCGCTAACTACTGTTTCTACAGTTTCCGACGAGCAATATATCACGATCATTACGGAAAGCCAACCCGGAAAGAAATGTTTCACATCGGTACGTGTATCGCTCTCTTCACATCGGAGCAAAACTGAGCAGTATGTACACACCAGACCATTGTCTCGAGTACATACGCCTTATAGTCCAATGTTTCGGGGACATGACACCAATGCTCTGGGATTGGAATGAGCATCGACAGGAGCTGATACTTCGTCCGGAAGTTCACACATGTAGAAATTTCGACAGAGTGAATGAATGGGCATACCAGCGCGGAAGCTGTCATCCCCCCGCAGGTGCAAGTGACCAAGAATTGCACTTTTGGAGAGAGCGGGGCGATTGTTATTGGCCCGGAGGTCCCGAATCATCATAGTTGCTAGTCATCAGAAGAATAAATGTATGACAAAATGGTAAGTTACACTTGCCCAATCAGAGAGTGATAACAATTTTCAGGGCAATCATGTGACGTATGACAGTGATTCAAATTCGCCCTGGCTTGCCAGTATGAAGGTTCAGCCTCAGACCAGGATTTCTCCCAGTATTTGTTGTAGATCACCCCTTTCTCAGATAGTGGTGTGGATCTGTGAAGTGAGGGCGACAGTGGTGAGCAATCGTACCCCATAGCATTGGGCGTCTGAATGTGTCGGCCTCCGATCGTACATTTGACAATCTCCCTGAACAGGATGGACATAATTTGCGTCGTCGACGGCGTCCGTCTCTTGATACGTAACTATGCGAGTTCGTCTTGGAAATCAACTTCACTAACTCTCTTAGGCTAACATTTTGCAGTCGCACCTCGACGGCAAAAAGCGCTTGTTTAAGGCTCTATTGCCCTCTTGAAATAAGACTCAAGGAATTGACGGAAGAAGGGTTCGATCGAAGGAGCAATTATAGTGTCGCAAGTACATGGCACCTCAGTTGTTTCGATGGCTAGAGATTCTGTCACAGAAAGTCGAGGTATTAGAACAATGGAAAGGTCCTGTAAAGATCTCTCGCTACTCTTGTTGCTATTCCCAAAAAGCTTCGCGAAAACAGCCGAGAGTTAATAGCTTATATCAAGGCGGCAAAGGTGCTTGATAGTTAAGCACTCAAGCATTGTGTATATGGCGCTTTCGAAAATGTGACTGGCCAGTTGACAGAGGATGAGTTAGTCCCTGATGTACATATGGCTTACTTAAAACGTAGATAATCTCATGCATGTTCCATACTTCTGGACTTTCTACCAACTACAATTTTTTGCCATTCCCTCCCTTTTCACAATGACAACCTTAACATCGATTCTAGTAGCTAACCTCATGGCCTGATTATACACCCGAGGCATAAAGATATTTTTTTGTAGCCCGAGACATTTATGGCAACTTCTTGTATTTACGTGTCTCGCCCGTCCAAAACAGAGTGAGAAAAATATTTTGTGCGTGAAGTGTTACGCCTAATCGAATGGGTATACGCAAGCGAAGTAGCAAGAGTAGAAGGACTCTTTGGACACCAAACTCCTGCCGTACTCGGTTGGGACTGTAAAGTGACACGAGCGATACAGCATTGCCAAAAGTAAGTTTCCGGGAGGTGAAATCGTCGTACCTCCTCAAGGTCGACGAATGATGGTGCTCTAAGAGAAGCCGATGCTCATATCCTGGTGGGGATTCGAGGGGCGGCAGGCACGAGCCTTGAGTCGCTCAGTTCCGAAAGTATCGATCATTTTCGGACCCGAGACTTGTAGATCCGGCTCTAGAAGTCCACAGAGGGTCCCTTCCGCTATACAGAGTCCGGGAATCACAATTTAGGAGAAATGCGCTGTGTCCGCGGCAAGATCCTTGGGTATACCGAATCTGGATGAATTGTGATATATGTATTGGATTGACCACAGTCTGTAAAAGTGCAAATCATCCGTCCATCAAGGCAACAAAAACATAATTTCGCAATACCAAAGTTCAACAAGCTCGAAAATTTGCCAACATGATGTCCTTCAAAAGTTTCGTAGGCCTTGCCTTCTTGGGGCTTGCCTTGGCGGCTCCAATTGACCTTCTTGGTAAGCCTGATAGTGTTGCGTAGTATCTATCTAGAAATTCTTTTTGCTAAGAACTGGGTGAATTTTAGCTCGAAAGTACGTTTTCGCACTTATCCCCGCCCTTTCGTCGTTTCAAGTTTTTAGCAACATGTGAACACTCGTGAAGTACTCACATGTCACATAGCCCGCAAGGCCAACTTGCCTCCCGCGAACCCGCTCCAGAGCCTCAGGTCCGACTTAGCTACCGCGAGGCCGCTCCAGAGCCCGCCCCAGAGCCCCAGCTCCGACTTAGCTACCGCGAGGCCGCTCCAGAGCCTGCTCCAGAGCCTCAGGTCCGACTTAGTTACCGCGAGGCCGCTCCAGAGCCCGCCCCAGAGCCCCAGCTCCGACTTAGCTACTAGACGTGCCGAACTTGAAATATTGTCCACTCTCACAGGTTTTAACGGAAGGTGGCTATAACGATGCCTGCGCCTCTGTAGTGATATAGCCTTGGACGGAGTCTCCGAATGGTACTTGAGATGAGATGGTTAGAGTGTTTCTGAAATGGGATATTGGGTATTCAATTTTTTGTTCGCAAGGAATCTTCTCATTGGCATAAGCGCTACCTGAGAATTGTCAATATGAACCTTGTTTACAGAAGGTATTTTCGCTGCTCCCGTTACCATCAACTGGTTCATATTTCGTCGTCTGTGTTTCTGTAATGTTCCGACAACCTACGATTCTCGTTCACTATCAACTTATCAAAATATGTTTATAACCTTTTTTCCTGCAGCCGACTTTTGTAATGGGTAGAAGGGTGGAATTGGTGACTCAAATTTAACATTCATCCCAATATTTGTGCAATGGAAACCTAAACGGAACCCATTAATCGCCAGAATGTACAGTTAAACTCAGAGGAGGTCGTTACTATTATTTGTAGTTCATCTTTCATCAGATTTGAAGATCTGAAACGCCGTCAAAGCTTGACATTAGGTTATAATAAAATAAGCGATCCAGAATAGTGGGGGCTGGAATTGTGAGTTTTGACTTTCATCTACCGCGGCAGTTCGGGTGGCAGCGAAGAATGAAGGCACTGGAGCGCAAAGAAGTCCAGGAGAAGGTTAGTGTACATCTTTACAAACAGAGCAACTAGTATTCAATAATTTCCGGCACGCATAACCACCTGTCGTAAGGAATACGTCTGCGATGGTTCCCTCCAAGGGCAGATCCGATGCCCAATCACCCATTTGTCCATCTTCTTTATATATCTGCAAACATGAATTGTCCCAAAAAACCACTTGTTTTGTCACCCTACGAATATTCTGCCGTGCTGGAGAGCCTTCTAGGGCAATATCACCAGCACAAAGAGCTTTTTGCCGAAGATACTCCGCGCAATGGTTTACATGCTGATAGTTTGGTTCCTAGCCCCGCTGGGTTTGATGAGGACAATGTTGCTTATAAAGGGCATCAATGAGGTACCAAATACCTATCAATCATCAGTCGATTCAGATGCGAAATATGCATATGTTTTTCAAGAATATGGCGTGGAGACAATTTGTGGTCCAAGTCTGTCACTATCGCTGCTGTCTACGAAAAGTCGCTTCATCATCACTAGGAAAAACGGATAACGATATGCTCAATCGGGGGCTGAATTCTGCCAAAATCACTTGAACACGAGTCGACTTGTGTAGGTAGCATAAAGCAGAAGAAACAAGGAAAGGCCACGAAGTCGTCGTCTGAACTTCCTCCTACGCAGTTTCCGAAAGTTAAAGTTGCGCCTCGATGACCCCGC
The DNA here is from genome assembly GCA_900074885.1 of Rhynchosporium graminicola. Taxonomy (NCBI): domain Eukaryota; kingdom Fungi; phylum Ascomycota; class Leotiomycetes; order Helotiales; family Ploettnerulaceae; genus Rhynchosporium; species Rhynchosporium graminicola. Next base: position 59,823 of record FJUW01000090.1, on the reverse strand, counting down.
TGTTCGCTCCTGTTCGCTGGCCCTCAAACGAGAGTCCGAACTCTATTGTGTCGACAGCTATCATCTCTCCGAGTCCATTGCAAACATTACCGAGGCGAAAGTATCCATCCACCCACTTTGGCGACCAATAGATCGAAATCAGGAAAGTACGAAGTAGGTATCCTAGAGTAGAATATTTTCCGGGGCGAGTCATGTCTTTGAACTCGTTTAGGAATCTCATCATTCTCTTTTCGAAATTTTGACATGCAGAGAATATGGTCAATACGTGACAATTACTGTTTTCCGACACCTGCAACTAAGAGGCGACCTCGAACAGCAAATCGATATTGGACAAATGCCTTCAGACGAAAGATACGAGCCAGTTGAGGAAAGTGATATTGAAAACAGTAAAGAACCATCTACACAGCCTTCTCGACACCATCGATTCCGTCACAAAAGCCGGTTTGGCTGGGCACGATACAAGGTATCGAAAATCTATCGATCTTCCTGGTGGTTTCTGTTCGATGGCTTTATTACATTGGCATTTCTCTGGCTGCTTTTCGATAAGCAATTACCCGCATGCATTAAGAAACAGGGCACTCAAATACAGGCATCCTCAGATCTACCTTCGGTAGATATCGCAGGCGACCTGACACATTTTGCCCCCTCATTCCACAAGCGAGTCACTGTCTTTTCACAGCAACCGTATTTTGTGCCCAACCACACAAGAGCTGCATCACTAGACCATGCAAAAGGACACTGGGCAAGCTTGATTCCAGGTAAAGGCTTTCTCATGCTCGTAGAACCTTCCTAACTTCGATCAGCTGGGGGGGGTTTAGTTGGTGTTGGCCAGCAAGCAAAAGACAAATTCAAGCACATATCGCTCATAGATGGAGACAAAGCTGGTGTTTCGGCAGTTCATTCTCTTCAATGCTTGGTAGGATTCACCTAGTCATCTCAAAAATCCTCAGCAGCTGAAGTCCTTCGACATTTAGTTCTCGATAATGGTTCGATACGGCCAGCTCGTAAGACGCGAGAGTGTCAGTGTACCCGACCCTCATATGGACTACTGCTTCGACCATCTCCGACAGCAGATCACTTGTCACGGCGACACCGCTTTGCTTGGTGAGGACGAAATTCGTAATACTCATGAAGTAACGGAGTCGAAAGTTCAGCACGTATGTAAGGATTGGAATGAAGTATACAATTGGATGGAGAAGAATCGTGCATCTGATGAGCTCATTTGGGGAGAGTCAGACGATGATTAGGTAATGCAGATGTGTCTCATGTCTCCTTGGTATGTACTCCACAGTAACACCTGATCATCACTCGCAATAATCAGGTTTAATGGAATTTATGAAGTCGAATGGAGATGGAGCAGAATCTCTCCTTCTTTATATGGATGTTTTGACATGTTCTGATTGTTACACTTGATATGAAAACGTGACAAGAATCTCGACGATTTGACGTTTTTTTCCGGGCCCAACTGTCAAGGCATCACTAGCATAGCGAATACTCACTCTACTTTTGTATCCAAAACACTGTATGTACCAGATATCTTTCTTCCCTCCCTCATCACCCGGTTGATCTGCCCTGAGCGCCTTCGCTTATTGAACTTGGTTCAACCCCAAGGGTAAACATGTCAAAAATGCTCGGTGACTCTCTGCCGCTTTCTGCAATGGAATCAAACGAAGAAGATACGAGGTACAATGCGCGGAGTGGTTGTACCAAAACGTGTCCGAATCCACCATCGTACCCAGCATTGTAGCCAAATGTAGTTTCCTCCATGTATAAAGACAGTGCCTGTCATGGTGAAAAGGCTCTGGATAGGTGATTGCCAACTCGCCGCTGTAAAGGTCGTCCGCTGAAATGGGTTTTGCATGGTCGGCATCGTAGTACCACGTGTAATTAGGCAGCGCCATAAACTCCTCCGAAAGCTCTCTGTTGAAACATTCTTGAGGCGTCCATCCGTTGACCATGGGATCGAATTCGCAGCCACCTGACTTGGCTTCTGCTACTGAAGATCCACAATTGGGAAAGAGAGAGAAGTCGGCCTTGAATGCGTCTTTTGCATCGATTTTTGGGTCTTGTGGCCGCAGTAAAAACGCGGTGGATGTGACGAGCATAAGTACAAGGAGAGAGAGGCTGAAGGCGAGCACAAAGCTCGTTCCCTGCCATATTTTCCCGCTTTTGGAATGCTTCTTTTCCTGAGATGATGGGCCAAAAATGAAATTCGAAGCATCTTCTATCACTGAGTATTGATCCGATTTTGACATTTTAGCGAGACGGGCCAACACTAAAGGGAGAAAGCAGAACAGAAATGAGGTTTCATCGAGAAGGAGCCATACTGCAAAATTGTCATGGTCAGAGTCTCGGGCAGTTTCCAGTGCTCAGTATGCATACAGTAATTAAGCCTTGTCCGAAAAGTGTCGTGCATTAACGCGCTCTTCCCCCACCCCCTCCGGACACCACATCCCCCACAAAATTGGCTTTCCGGGCCCCGAACAGCTCTTCGGGATGAAGACAGGCCACTAATTCCTGTACCTAGTGATTCTGTAGCACTAGCTGGAAGATTTGCTCACCCAAAAATCTTACTTGCAAAATTCTTTGCAGTAGGCCATACTCATTCTTCATAATTCACACGATAGATTGGCACATGAGCTCTGCAACTGACATCCGTGATCGTCTCGACTAATTCCAACTCACGATCAAGATGCCGCCCTACAATGATATCGAAAAAGACTTGAGCGAAAAAGATTCCTTCCTCAACGGATCGAAGCACATAGTTTCTGAGAGTGATTCTGATAATTCATCCGACACGACAACTCAAAACTCTCAAGGTCTCCTTTCTAACAGAAAATGTCGAGGACGAAGTCGAGAAAATATAAGAGGCCGTTTCATGGGAGTACTTAAAATTTTCAGTCACTGTACGGGTTGGCTTATAGTGCTAGTCATTCAAATTGGAATGTTCTTGGCTTTGTACCAGCGCTTGCCGGTCAAGCAGACGAACTTTTTGAACGGAGACATTTCGCATATTGTTCCCGAATGTGAGTACCCCTCTTTGTTCCTATAAGAAAATGTCTTCCAGTGGCCAAGATCATTGCCGCTTCTCCTAAACCCTTTCCTAGTCCTAAAGTCGTACATCTTTGACGAGATATTCCGAATGTAGTCTCGACGGAGTTGGTGCGATTCAAGGCAGAATATGTACGTAAGACATCATTACCGATCTACCTCATATGAAGGCGTGAATAGCGTACTGAATATGGCAGGATCTTTACGCTCCAAACTATCAGAGTGACGAGAACATGAAAATGGTTCATGCAAACATGGCTTCACTTGTCCCCAGTAAGACTTCCTGCCAGCAATGAACAGTACGGAGATCTAACCAAAACTTTACTTAGAGGGCTCTGCCATGATTCCTGTCGACAATTGGCAAGATTACCCCAGCTTAGGTGAGCCAATGCTGGACCCTTGGGAAGGTTCTCGACCTTTGTACAAAGCATCTTTTACTCATCAACTACATTGTCTGGTAAGCCCACTTCTTTCCTCACCCGCCGATACAATTTAGTGATAGATACTGAATGGATACCTTCACAGACACTGTTGATGGAGTCATATGATCGTCTACTCCGATACGGGCCAGATGGAACAGAAAAGATCACCCCTCCAGGCCATGACGCACCACACACCACTCACTGTTGGGATTACCTCCGACAGTCGATAATGTGTTGTGGAGACACGTCTCTGGAAGGAAGGTCTCCCACTTCCAAGAATCAGACTAGCGGGTTTGGTAATGTCCACGTTTGCAAGAATTACAGGGAAGTGTACGCTTGGATCGAGGCAACGCGTGTAGATGATGAGCAATACGTTTAATAGGTGATGGAAAACGATGCATGGCACTGTATCAAAAGAAATCTAGTTTTTGTTTGCGAAGTGTCCCTCCCTCTAGTGATGCGGTGATATGTGATGGGATATCAACGTTGTTTATGAGTGAAACTGAATGCTATATTAAGATACTGGATAATAAACACAGAACTAAAATAGCCCAACTTCAAGACTTGGCACGACCTCTTTGCTCATATAATCCATATCACCTCCATGTATTTGCCCACTTCCAAAGTATCTGAAAGAATTTTACATGAAACCTTGGAGTTAGCCCCAGCTACTTTCAAGGTACGCATTCCACAGAAGTAGATACGAACAAAAACTGTACATGCGCCATCTACAAGGCAATATTCTTCCGGGCATGTCCTTGATCATGTTCCAGCCACGAGTGCATCTTCTCTTGATTCCGGCACACACGCAATGGCCCATTTCCGAAGTTCCTTCCGGCTCAAAAAGCGACGCATTTTTCAGCATTGTATCATCAAAACCCAACAATGTCTGTCGCAGATACTCTGAGCTATGTTTATCACACATATGTGGTTGTCACGCTTCTTCACCACTTGAGACTCTATTTTTGTAATGTTTACAGTTCCCATGATTGACTGGCAGAACATCACAACAACAACAATCTTCTCAATCTTCGAGCGGGTCCGAATTAGCCCAAGCATCTTCCGGCTCTACAACCTTCAAATCATCAAACCAGTCCATAACTGCATCATATTTCTTGCATACATGTAGCGTAGGTGGTAACGGTGGTGAGCCTGCGGGTGCGTATCCCTCTAGAGCAAGGTCACCCGCACACACTATAGCTTGGGCGATCTAGTAGGTCAAGGTGAGCAACGCAACTCAACGCAACAGCTTAATGAAACTACTTACAAAGTTAACACAATGATCGACATGTTCAAAACTTTTAATATGCTCCCCCCGTATAGCCATGCCGAAATGGCGTTGGATCTCCCACTGTAAGTACAGAAATGGTCATTTTTGGTTCTCATTACACGCTAATTTTGTGTGAGGTAGGCTTACCAAACAGTGTAACTCGTGTCCCATGCTTGTTTCAAGAGCGTCGATCGTGGAGTTGATGGGATATCGAGGAGCTCTCGTCGGAGGCAGACCGTACTTTTCCACGTCTTGCTGATCATCGATACGTATCAGACCCTCTCCGGCTAAGGCCAGGAAATTCATCAGATCATCTTGTTTTTTCAATGAACTACATTGGAGTTTGCGACTTACGCGGAAATAGACTTTGCCATGCGGCGCGAGCTTTCGCAGTCTTTTCAGACTTGTGTGGAGGGTTGAAGTGATCTGTGGTGTAACGAAAGTCATCTGTGAACGACTTGACTTCTTGGGGAACTGAATAGTCAATCAGCCTCAGCGACTTCTCTTGCTATCTGGGTGGGGGAGGAGCTTACACCATGGCGCATAGCCAGTAGAATCACCGCCGCAGTCATGTGTATGCTGAGGATATTTATACCGCTCTAGTATCAGTCCTGCATTGGATAGGAGAAGTAAGACCAAAAACCCCCACCATGCAGCGCGACTCCACGAAGAGTCTGTAGTCCTTGTACTCCTCCTTGTACTCCTCCCTCGGTGCCGCTTTGTCAGAAGGTGGCTTCCATGGAATGGATCGGTACGCTGCGGGATTTCGTTTCTGAGAAAAGGAATGCTTTCCACCTTCGAATCAGCAAAGGCGTCCATTGTTGGCAGGAATAAAATTAAAGAAGAGATTTGGTCAAGACTTCCAGGTATACTGCACCCTTGCGATTCCCCTGATGTAAACAGGTGAGAGTTGTAGGACAACACGAAATTTGCAACTTCATCGCTCATTGTATCACAATACCTCCATATGGTGCCAATACCCGGGCCTGAATGTCCAGCAGCACATAGAGGTACTTCCGTACGCGAATAACTCCAACCTGCTATTTCACCAGATTGCTGCCATTCCTGAACTCTAATACCAGCTACCGAAAGTATATTTAGGACACTGATCAATCACCCCAACCTTGAGCCGCTCTCCGAAAGTTTAACCTCCCCACTATCCCTACCGGAGCTCCATAAGCTTTGGTTCTGATGCGCAGTGTGCATATACATCCGAAGATCGCCCAAGCATGGGAAAAGTGTTGCCTCCGCTTGTCTTTGGTAAGGAAAATCTACCTCGTATAGATGTGTAGTTTAGAGCATATCAAATCAATTGACGATATGTTTTCTCCGCGAGCTGTTCATTTGGCCGGGTAAGGCAAGGGCTGGCGAGCTCTTTTTCGAGGATACGCCGCAGACATTATCAACGTCCTGTTACTCGACTTCAAGCGCCATTTTTTTGTACCTTCTGTTTAATCATGGCTCCAAATCATTCCCAACGTCTGGGAGATGGAGATAAGGCTCGACAAGAAACTTTCCTCGACAAATTAACAGCAGGGTATGTTGATTACCTTATGAGAGTATTCATTTCTTTTTCGTTCGTTCGAAAGGTGATGAATGCTTAATCGGAGAGTCAGTAATAAAAATTAAAGCCAGATACGTATGGAGATGTACTCCGAGTCCCTCATGCTATAGGCCTGAAGTTGGAAATGAGTGAACACAAATAGCCATTTGCCTCTCCTATGAGCACGGTAAGCCCCGAAGTTTCCTAGAGATAGACCGATGGTTATAATCTGCATATTGATTCGGGGAAAGAACCGCTCTTGTTTGCCAAACCTCCTCTCCGAAATTATATCTCTGAATGAGCTCCATATCATTAATCCCCTCACCCAGTCGGAATGTAATCTATGGGCCACTGACTCGAATCCTTCTTATGAGTGGTATAGAGCCCTGGCGAACTTGGTGCATTGACCAGAATTTGACCATTTATAGAGTTTAGAGCGAGTTTAGATGATTCTCGAGTCTATAAAGAAGGGTTTTTGAGACCGAAGAGACGAAATTGAGTGATTCAGCCCCCCTGATGTACTACCCACAAAGACCCATAATTACATTCGGATCAGGGGGGGAGAGTAGCTACCCTGCAGCAAATAGCTCCACAGCATTAGCCTTAGGTATCTCAGGTTTAGACCCTCGAGCTACTCTAATAGAACATCATCCGTACCTAAGCATATCATCTTCTTTTGATGGCCAAACCTTTTCCACACCTTATTCATATGCATATATCGTGAATCCCGCAACCGACATGGCTCATGCTTCTTCGCGGGATATTTTGGTGCAGCATTATGATTCAGACACCGCCACTCTAGACGTCTCGGGAAGTGAATATGAGGATCTGGAGATGGGTTTGCCATCCAGGTCACGAGGTTTCTTCTTCATGGTGACGCTGGCAATGGGATTTGGAGGGTAAGATCCCGTTGAGCAAATAAGCGCAACAGACTTTTTTTTTTTTTTTTTTGCCCTACCTGCTCTCACTACTTGGACCTAATTTTCTCGGAAAGACTTCAGTTGGTGTTTGCAGTACAGTGGTCCTACGGTTCGGTACGTCCAAGAATCCCAGGGTGGGGTATTGCTGAACGTTGGCAGGCATATCTGACATCTCTTGGGCTCAGTAAAATGATGCTTGGGGTTGCGTGGATTGGTGGACCGCTCTCGGGTGTATTCATCCAACCTCTGATCGGGGCAGCAAGCGACCGATGTCGAAGTCCATGGGGTCGTCGAAAACCCTTCATTGCCGCAGGAGGCGCCATCGTCACTCTCTCGTTATTGTGTTTAGCATGGTGTCGGGAACTTTTACAAGGCTCAATTGGTATCTTCCTGCAGCATCCTTCGGCAGATTTTGTCGATAATATCACTGTCCCCGTGGCCATTTTTCTTTTCTACCTCCTAAATTTTGGAATCCAGCCCCTTCAGTCTGGGCTTCGGGCTCTAGTCGTTGACTCCTGCCCAATCCATCTGCAGGAAAAATCTACAGCTTATGCAGGTCTTTCGACTAGCATTGGCAGTATCGTTGGTTATATTGCTGGTTTCATCGACTTACCACAATACCTGCCCCTTTTCGGTAATTCACAATTCAAAATACTGTGTGCACTTACCTGCATAGGACTTGTTTCCACCCTTCTACTTTGCTGTTGTTTTGTTGAGGAAAGACAGTTCAGGCCAAAAGATGAAAAGGAGGATCGGAAGAAATTCTCGACCATATCGAAGATGCTCTACTCTTTTCGGACCCTGTCAAAGAGAACCAAGCAGATCTACAAGGTGCATTTCTTTACTTCGATGGGGTGGTCTCCGTTCCTGTTTTATATTTCTATGTAGGTTTCCATTCGACTCGACAAAGGAGAAAGCTAAATGGTAAAGCTATGTTGCAGAAATATGTAATCAACTCCGCATTCAAAACATCAAACTTCGTGTATCTAACATAGGATTTACAGACGAAAGGTCTAAGTCAGATCACAAACACTACCTAGATCCTTTGTCCGACTACGCAGATGCTTCACGGTACCCATCTTTTGTCCTCCTTCTTTACGCCGCCACATCATTCATATCCGGTCTTATCCTCTATCGACTTGTGCAACACTATGGGCTACAATCCGGCTTCGGCGATGAATCCAAATTTTTTAGGCTTCGTCTTAGTCTCAAGGGCATCTGGCTCGTGTCCAATGTCTTCTGCGCAGCCTGTATGCTCTCCACGCCCTTCTTAATTACAACCCGAGGGGTTACCATCGTTGTCTGCCTATTAGGAATTCCATGGTCGATCACGATCTGGGTCCCCTTTGCCTTGATCGGGATCGAGACCTCTCGTCTTCGCCAGACGGCCGCCCTTGGCCTAGATACTTGTTCTGCGCATGATAGGACTGGCACCATCTTGGCTGTACACAGCGCTGCGATAGCACTCCCGCAGATCATCGCTACTATGGGTGCAAGTTTGATATTCTGGGTCATGGGAGACCAGGGTGTGACCTGGGTCATTGCATGTGGAGGATTGGCAGCATTGGTGGCAGCTTGGATGACTCTTGGTGTTTCGGAAAGTCGAGGCGAGCTCCGAGAGGAGGCTTATCATCTTGGTGTTTTGTAGCCTCTCCAAGATAGGAAACACCCTATCAAACCTGATTAACCACAGCTGTGCTTCATGAAAAATCACAAATTCTCACGAATCGTTGCTACTTTGCCTCTAAGCGCATTCCGTCAATCCTTGGGACCTATTCGACTGAATAAGAAATCGGAAATGTTTAGCTCCCGATAGCCCCTTCACTTGCTGCAAGCTAGCAAAGAAGAGACTTCATATTTCAACAAAATTCTCCTCTGAATCCTATACCAGGAATGCTTCACAGGCCCAAACCTTGGTGAGCTTTGGTCAATGCGAAAAACAACATATCGATATATTTCCCTCAGCCTCCGTTTGTGCTGCTATTGCAAGCAGTCACTTAATCGAAATCCAAGGCATGTCTACGCCTCTCTGATCTCGTGATCTCGAGATCTCTAGAGTCTCGGATATGTAAGAGTATTTGTAAAGTAGTAAGCTCCAGTATAGGAAATCATAATAAGCTATCTCTAATAAGCTTAATCTTCTTGCCTAATATAAGGCTTATAAGATTCAAGACAAAGGAGTAGTTCTGAATAGTAAGATAATCGTCAAGCGGTGGTTCCCACTTTGAAGTATTCTTTAATTAGGGATTTACTAAAAGACGAATCTCTGCCGGTTCCTAGGCAAGAGCTCCTCTCGTCCCAAGAGGTCACAGCATGTCTCTCTACTTGTTCGAAATGCCATCAAACAAGCTCTGGCAAGACCTGCACTTAGCATTGGTGCCGCTTCGAAACATGGGCGTGCGATGACATGTCACATTTCCTGCAAGCATGACCGGGGTTTTTTGCTTCAACTCTGCAAGTGCTGATGGTGCTTCATCGAATTTGAATCCGGAACTCAAGTACCGACAAAACGTCTAATATCATCGGAGAAAATGTCCTGTCGTCTTGGACCACGCATGGACATGCCGCTTCTCGTAGATCAATGATGGGAAAATCGGTGGCCACACCAATTACCGCTGCCATCGCGGCTTTGGTTCTCGAACATGTGATACAAAATGATCCTGAGTCGTGCTTGGCCAAGCAGCTAGATGAATTGAAAAAGTATGACGGAAAATCCTAGATATTTACATTGATGTCGAAAAGCAGAGATGGATATAAAAAAGGTTGTTCCTTGGGGACTGCTTCGGCCATGATCGCGAGAAGGTCGATTACGGGAAGGATGAAGTGGGTGATGAAGGAGGCTGGAGGTCAATGCAGAGGGATCCTAGCGAAACGAAAACCTGCCAGGTATAATTAAGTGCTGCAACCCAATACCCTAAGCCACAAAGCATCTCACGATATTATGAACACGAGCACCACCCATCGTGAAATCCATCTTCTGCGTGACATCGTTCCAAACAGCAGTCTCAATCACCGTCCTATCCGACTTCAGACTCTGCAGCGACAACAGCGGAACATATCCGCCGCGAGCACAAATGTAGTCTTGGGAGATTCGTATCAGACTATCCATCTGACTGTCAATACTGAAAACTCACTGATACCAGGCTCGGCCTCATTCTGGAAGTGGAAGGCGATGTCCTGGTAGTTTGTGAGGAAACCCTCGCACGGTGTCTTTTTCGACTGGGGAAAGAAGGAGAGAGCTGAGAAGGACGTTGAGAGCTCGGACTGTCTCCCTATCTCGCGGGATGGTGATCTTGAAGGCGCCATGTCTGAAGTTGCGACCGTGCATGCTGATCATGATTATTTCGTTGATTGCTTGAAGAAACTCATTCTTGTAGACATATTCTGATTGATCGACTAGCTGGGGACACTTGTGGCTTATCGGGGTGTTAAGACCAGTATGTCGCAGTATTATATCTCGTTGAGTCATAGCAACTGGAGCTGAGAATAAAGACTCTCGTAGTCTCGGTGTTGGAGTTGGAGAAGGTTTCTGGCGAACTCAGCTGTGTTTTTATAGATATTGCTATACAAAGGACATGTGGAGAGCCATCGAGAAGATCAAATAGAGTCCTTTCTAGATTGGCCTTCTCCCTCGTCGAAGGGGCTACGAACGATTCAGTGATATGAAGACTCCTCACAGGTCTAGAGACTAGAGAATGAACTTCATCTCAATATTTGACTGACTTTCATGCAAGTAAGAAAGACCATTCATTGACTGATCTCCGATATTCTCGGAAGGCTTTCTTCTACCATAGGCTATCTCTTTCCTATGTAGACAAATGGCCAGAAGAGCTTTCTTTCGAACTTCAAGATCCATCTAGAAAGCTTTTGGAGCAAGGAAAGCATATCGAGGTGCGATGTCCCGCTGCCTGTATCGAGTTTCTCCGCGGCGATGCTTGCAGTCCTCGCTCGGCAAGCGGAACGAATTGGGTTTACATGTCTACCGAAACTCACATCTCAGAGTCGATCCCTCAGTCGGAACAGAATCCTGCTAATTCTCTCCAGGGGGAGGATCTTGTGATCATCGTGAGAAGCCGGGGAGAATTCGTCTCGGGCGAAGTAAACTCATCTGCTTAGCAAAGTCACCACATACTCATACGACGTTGAAGTAGTACCCTAGTAAGGTCAAGGGTCCTGGCCAGAATCTCCGGACTCCAGGGGTCGGGCCAACAAGAGAATCACGGGAGGATCCACTTGAAACGTCCAGGTCCAACTGAACGCTCGGAATGATCCCGTACGTCTCCCGCAATCGGGACATCGCTTACAATACGTTCAAATCACACGACTTGAAACGTGATAGAGAGACAGGAGAACCGCGGATCTCCAGATGCGTCTCGTATGCATTCTTGCTTCCTCACGTCACGACCGTACCTCGCTCATAGTCGTTGTCGTTGTCGTTGAAGTTACCTATTGAGCTATTGAGGAAGACTACGTACAACAACCTGAACAAGCGGCTATAAATGCGCAGTCTGTCTATCTTTCTATCGTTGGTTGATAAAGCAGAGCCTCCAGCTCCGGGGAAAACTTCGGATGCCAAGTAGGTAGATTACTGTAGGTACCTATCCGACGGTGGTCCCTTGGCAAGAGATTTCTCTGCGCCTGCAAGAAGGATGGAAACCTCGAAAATCGGCACGAACGGACAAAGTGGCGTGAAGTGAGCTTTGAGAGGCAAGCCATGCAATTGTACTTGTCCCTGATATCTGTAGGAAGTTTGATCGGGACTCGCTTACTACTTGCTACAAACACCCAATCAAAGAATTCGATTATTCTCGTGGCACAGTTCAGCTTCAGCTTCAACTTACAGCTTCTCTGCTGGGAAAGCTGTCGGGTCCTGTGCCGCGGAACAGCAGCGCATGATTCCATTCATTCCACTGGCTCGTAGCCGCGATCAGCCAATACGCGATCAACCTCGACGCCACCAACCAATAATCAATCTCCTGCAGGCGTCTGCAATGCAGTGCAATGCAATCCTCACAGTCCTGATCTCTCCTGATGTTCACAGAAATCGCCATTTGGCATCTCATGCTCCGTCACAATTCCTTCTGTTCCCCGCATCTTTCCTTGGTACTACTTTCGTTGTCACATCCAGATCCATAACCATTAATCTCAAGACGAAAATGGTGGATTATCTCAAGTGGGATAGGATGGGATAGGATAGGATAGGATAGGATTGGATGGGATGTGTTGGGATGGCATGATCCAACTGATGTGGTTTCACAACCGTGCCCGGGATTTCAGACGAACACTAGCAGAAAATTATAGTGATTCTTCGGTTTAGCGTGATTCTTTAGTAAATAACGCTAGTATACCGCCTTTTAGTGTGAACCCTACTAAATATTGATATGCTGTAATTATCAGAACTAGAAACTACTAAAGCTCTATAAATACTATACCGATTTACCTCTAAACTACTTCTTTTTAAAGCTCTTAATCTATAGAGTATATATTTAGTCTGCGGCTATGCCTCCTAAATCTGCTTCTAAGATTAGTATAAAAGCTCTAAAAGGACGTAAATCGACTAAACTACGTACTCGACTACCTTCTGCGCTAGTATAACTAGCTAAAATAACCCTGAAAATTAATACTAAGAGTACTGCAACTGAGTCTACTGAGCCTACTATAGACTTAGTTGCAGCTATAGTACTAGCTACAGTACTAGCTACAGTACTAGTACTAGTACTAGTACTAGCTATAGTACTAGCACTAGCTATAGCAAGCCAATCGACGCCTCCACCTCCACCTGAATCGATTATACTCTCTTCTTCGCCTCCGCAGATTATTATATAAGTTATAGAGTTGGAAATTCGATACTACCTAGATAGCGAGCGTATTAGTAGTACAATTAGTAGTGTTTCAAATAAGCTAGGAGAGGAGGGATATACCTACTAATCGATTAAGGAGACTACTAGAGAGGTAGCAGATAATACTATTAATTCAAGGGGTATTTCTAGCTTAAGAAGAGATTACACTTACTAGTACGCTACGTATAGAGCTAATAGTAATCCGACTGAGGTAGATATTAGTAATTTAGCTGATTTCGACTATATTATTAAACGAGTTTTAAACTAGGGAGCTAAAGGTAAGGAGAAGATACTTAGACTCTAGATTTGCTTTAGTATTATCTTAACTCCTTAGAGTATAATTCGACCTCTATAGAAAGATCTAGTACTAGTAAAGCCTCTAATTATTACTATTCTAAAGCGTATATATAGAGATCTGAGAGAGGAGAGAGAGGAGGTACTAAAGCCTAAGAAATCTCGTATAGTAATAGTATAGTTAATAGAGGAGGAGAAACTAAGCTATTAAGCTGAAAAAGGAACCTTTAAGGAGCTCTTAACCTTAATTTAAGTACTATAGGCTTATAAAGTTAGCTCTTATAGTTTAACTACTCGCTTTTGCTAAGTAAATAATAATAAGTACTATTACCTCTTAGGAGCTGATTTAACTCGCTAGGGCTATGATATTAAAGAAGGAGTTACTATAATTAATAAGCTTTCTATACTTTATAGAGAAGACTTATTAAGAGAGCTTACTAGGCGTCGAGAGGCAGAAGAAGTAAAGGAGAGAAGAGGGAGGAAGTAGAAGAAGAGAGAGTCTTACTATAATTTATCTTTATTACCGGAACGTCGAATAGGAGCCTAATACCCTCTGTAGACGCCTTATTAGCCTCTAAATAGCTTCTTATATTAGTACCTTATAATATAACCTCCTTAACTTCCTCCGGTATAATCTCCTTATATTCCTAGCCTATAGGGCTATTTTTAACCTCCGATATACCCTTAACTTAATATACCTCCTCTAGACTATGAATATCGACTGCCTGAACCTTAATTACCTCTAAATCGACTATAGAAGAGAGCTAGAAGTGAGTTTCTATCGATAGTAGATCTGCGAGAGTCGAGCCTACTACGTAGTAATAGTAATTCTGAGGAGGTATTATTTGCGCTGAAAACGTTTCTTTATAAGCTCTTACTACTCCTTAAAGCTTCTATAGCTTCGCAATTCGACTTCGCTATTAAGATATTTATAGAGTAAGAGTATAATATAGCTATGATATTAGAGACGACAATTAGAGAGGGAATAGAGCTTAGAATAAAAGCTGAAGTCTTAAAGGTTATAAAGATGAATTTGAAGGCATTTAAGAAGTAGTATAATTAGTAAGAAGTATAATAAACTATAGAAGAGGAGGAGGAGGAGGAGGAGGAGGAGAAGGAGTAGAGAGCAAATTTCTAGTAATTATAGCTATTTATATGCCTTCTTCTTCTTCTTCTTCTTCTTCAAGACCTTAGTACCTATAATAGCGAAAATGTGCCCTTGCTCTACGTTAAGCTTTAGCTCTAATTCCAACTGTACGTATAGCTAGTATTAAGAAGCTTTTAAACTCCTCCTAGGTATACTGTTTCCACTTCTAATTTCTTCTAATCTACGCCTTTAGATCTGCGAAACTCTCTTTAATTAGGTTGAAAAAGGGGTAATATAGTAAGAGATATTTAAGCTAAAGACCGAAGGTAGCGCATAAGATAGCGACTTTAGGAGCTCTATAGATAGAGGCGTTATCTATAATAATAACTCTAATTCTAAGCTTAATATACTCCGGTAAGATACTCTTTTCAAGCTATTTAGTGAAGATCTCTATAGTAATAGAGCCTTAGAAGATTAAAGGCTAATAATACCCCCTTATAGAGTATGCTAGTAATATTAACTACCTTATCGACCTTTTTAGAACCCTCGATACCTCTGCTAGAGCTCCTCTTAGAGCTTAACCTCTCCTTCTTTCTGCTATACGTTCGTTATAAGCAGATTTATCGATAAAGTAAAAGTAGTAAGAATTCCAGAATACTATCTTATGCCTCTAAGTAGCGATGAATTCGTCGTTTTATTAAGCCGCAGATAATAAGAGTACTTTCTTAGTATATTTAATTCGTTTAAGAGCTTTAGAGACTTAATTAATCGATATATCGATATCGTAAGCTTCGTAAAGGTAGGTAGTAATCTTATCTAAGTACAGATCTGGATCTCTCTCTAATAGAGCTATGATATATAGCTCTATATTATCAGTTATTACTAGCTGAGGACCTCTCCGGCGTCGATTTAGAGCCTTATCTTATTGGATTCGACGATTACACTAGTAAATTATCTTATATATTATTCTATACTCTCTTACTAAAGCGCGCAGGTTAAGATTCTCTCCTGAACGTAGTACTTGATCGATTTAGTGTGTTTTCTATACTAGTAGATTAGGAGCTATGATATTAACGTTATAGTAGACTTAATATATACTCTATAGATTAAGAGCTTCAAAAAGAAGTAGTTTAGAGGCAAATCGGTATAGTATTCATAGAGCTTTAGTAGTTTCTAGTTCTGATAATTATAGCATATTAATATTTAGTGGGGTTCATACTAAAAGGCGGTGTACCGGCGTTATTTACTGAAGAATCACGCTAAACCGAAGAATAGCTTATACCCCTTCCTTCAAACAGTCCAGAGCCTTGCGCGCAGAGTGTCTGACACTGGGGCTGGACTCCACCAAATGTTCCAGAAGCACTTACCAACATCAGGTATACATTTGTGTCTGTTGGTGTTATTCTAGACTTGTACCGTATTACATCGAGGAAATCTGCCACCAAAATCCAGGTGCTTTCACATTCGCTCTCACACAGATCTTTTCAGCCTCATCCGGGAATAGAAACTCTTCTTGAATTCTTTTATCTCGCTCTTCACATCATCACAGTGCAGAGCATTCCTCATGTCGTACTCACTCCTGTCTACGACGACTTACTAAACACACTTCTGATCGCATATACCCGTTCCCAGCTGAATTGCGTTCACAATGTTGAAACAACCAGCAGATCGTCGGAGTCTACTCACACCACAAACGAGCGAACTCTCCGATACTCCGTCGATACCTTCAACCCCATCTCCAGATCTGCGAGGGACGTTCAATAGCGCGGAAACAATGTCTGGCGACTTTACAGACCCCTCTCCCAGATACACATCACCGCCAAT
Source organism: Rhynchosporium graminicola (assembly GCA_900074885.1). NCBI lineage: Eukaryota > Fungi > Ascomycota > Leotiomycetes > Helotiales > Ploettnerulaceae > Rhynchosporium > Rhynchosporium graminicola. The sequence goes on along the minus strand of FJUW01000090.1, from coordinate 43,572 downwards.
TCCTACAATCCACGAGTTCGAACCACTAGACACGCATGTTCGGGGATTAGGGATATCAGATCGAAGGCAATCGATACAGAGAGTAGCCGTTGGGAGTCGGAAGTCGATGTCTCCCTCGGGTCCGAACACACCATCTACGAATGCGAGAAACTTTCCCAATGTTCAGTACTCCATTTCGCCTATGACAAGTGCGCCAGGCTCTGCGAATCCTCTAATTTCTCCTGCATGGCCGGTACGAGATGGGTATAATGGCGAGTCTGACGACACGCGAGGAAGGAACATGTTTGTGGATGATGTGGATGAGTATGGACATATGGGACAATCGAGAGGACCTGGTTCATTAAATGATGATACAACTAGTAGGTTTCCGCTTGCAGGGGTTTTCTCTTACAGAGTTTGGACAAGACTGATTATTGCAGGGCTTTTCGCGCCAGTGGGATGTGCAGCCAGAGGAGAGCTACACTCGAAGCGAAGGAGTTGGATTTCAGTGTCGATACTCTCCCTTTCGGTTTACTCGACTGTTCTATCTGGAATATATCTAGGACTTGCGATTGTGCAGCCTCGATACGGGAGAGCCATACACTCAGGTGGTCAGATGACACCAGAAACTGCCTCAATTCTATTCGCAGGACTCGCAAAAACTATCGAATTGTCCTTCGTTACAGTCTTTGTAACATTTTTGGGTCAAGTCTTGAGCAGAAGGTCCTTGGTAAAGTCCTCGAGAGGGGTCACGATTGCAGAAATGACGATGCGGACTTGGGTTGTTCAGCCGGGATTTATGATTACGCATTGGCAGGCATTGAAGCATGTCGGATTCACTATTTTGGGATGCATTACGTTGACAGCTGCGTTTATGGCCATGTTTTATACGACCGCTTCTGATGCTTTGGTTTCGCCACATTTGAAATTTGGGAAGTGGGAGGATAAGGAGATGTTTGGTTTAGTGAAGGCAAGCTATGGGAATGCACCATACGTCTCAATGAATTGCAAGACCCCATCGGCGAAGGTCGACCCGATATACGCGGGAGAAACATGTTTGTCGGTTCAATATGCAGGGCAAGGTATGCTTTCTAGTTGAGGTCGTGTTGCCTTTCTGACTGAGCACAGCATATCACAACTCTATCGGCTTTCTTGACACCTGGGCCACGATCAATGATGGAGGGACGGGAGTGTCCCCTAACATAACTGGACGACCACCAGCGCCTGCTATCATACACGACAATACTACCGTCGTTGGGTCATGGGTTGCTACAGAATACAGCGACATGAAAGCTTCTTATGCAACATACGGGCGATTTGTCAACAACGTCACCCTATCCATGCCTCATGCAGGGATAGTCGATGCTGCCAGGGCATCCATAAACGGCATCTTACAGCCAGAAGAGCTTGCAGGTGTAGGAGAATACGTTATCGAGGCATCGGTCGTCAGCCCTTCATTGAATGTTCTTTGCGTCAATCTCAACAGGACGGAGCTTTCGCCTCTGGTGTTCACGAAATACCCGCTCGCCAAACCCAAGAATGCAACCGAGGGTCAAGCTTACGCCGAATATCCGAAGGATGTTCATCCAGTCTCAGGGGAAGAGCTCCTCAATAGTACGGTCGTGGACGACATTTTCAGATGGGGCGCTACTCATGGGCGACAGCCACCTGTGTTCCCAATGGTGAGTGCCTAGGCAGTCACCCATAGAAGATGTGTGCTCTAATAACAATCGCAGTACCCGATCGATTTCAACTCGGTCACAAACACCAGCGTCCCAGGGTCTGACTCGATATATATGCTGATGAAAGGTTCTGAATTGCTAACCTCCGATTACACCATCTGTCAGATGCGCTCATATTTATCTCCCGACTGCAGCACCTTCTATAACGTATCCGGTATCAGTGGAGGACGCCTATATTCTCGTTGCGAGTCTGGAAGCCGGATGGCGTACTCTCGGCATGTCGCTGTTCCACCTGGTGGATGGTCCAACTTTTCCAAAGATTGGAGAGACATTGGGAGTCTGTGGATGTCTGCGTTGTCTCTAAATACTGGTATCTCAAATGCCAACTCGTCGACTTCACGATTACTTGCTCAAATGATTCCGTCTGTTCCATCTTGGGCAGAAAAGTCAAAGATTACACTCAATCCTCTCACGCCGAGCATCTCCGAGACCTTGGCTGTCATGGCTGGCAGTACTTTGCTTTTGAGCTCTACCGATGCATCATTTTGGCATTTTTGGAATTACACCGCCCCTGTTCTAAAGCCCGGAACTTTCGAGCGCTTCAACGCCAGCATCACCTCTCAACAATACACATCTGGCGTCACACAGCGCTGGCAGGGGATTTTCTACATAGTCCTCGGTCTCGTTTTCGTTATCAACGTTTTCTGCCTCGGATATTTCATCGTGCGCAATGGTTTCGTAAACGATTTTACCGAGCTTCAAAATCTATTCGCCCTGGCTGTCAACAGTCCACCTTCCTCACGACTACATGGGAGCTGCGGAGGAGGTCCACAGGGTGATCAATTGAATGTGGATTTCCACACTTTGGTGGACGAGCAGAATGGGCATTTCTATATGAAAGAGGGGATGGATGTTAGGGGTGGGAGGGAGAAAGCGTATGAGATGCGGAGGAGGAATGATGGGAGCGAGGCGAGTTCGAGGCATTTGAAGAGTATGACTAGCTATAGTAAGCTCAGTAGTCCGCGAGGTAGTTGGCTATAAATGAGTATAATGTGTATTGCTTACTCGAACACCGAGATGTTTTATGGTGGGAGCCGCTGCTGACTCGCAATTACCCCCCATCTCTAGGGATATACCGGGTAGTTGAATAAAACCCAGCGCTTGATTTCGTAAGCTTTGCGGAATATCACGCCTTTGTTTTCCTGCTCAAAAACCTTTATAGGATTAAGAAACTATTCTATGAAAGGTTCGGAGTAGCATCACGTCAAAACCCCGGAATAGTAGCACTTCAAGGAAAATTCGACGTCAAGTCCCTGCCCTCTCGCCAGCTGAGCCAACATCAACACTAGAAAAAAATCCCGCATCGGGCGATCGTCTAGAATGCTTCACCTCCATCCACCCTTCAAGAAAGGGAAGTCTCTTCGTCATGACAGCCACAAAAAATATCGATAGGGATGTATGTCTTCATTCCTCGTCGGGATCTGTACCGTGATCACTGCGTCTACAGGACGGGAATTTGCACATGAGCGAGCAGAGTGCAGATAAACGTGGATAGACGCATCTTTCATCGTACGTTCGTTTGTCGTCATGCACATCGTTCCCCCCCCCCTTGATCTTTTTTTTTTTTTTTTTTGGAGATATTGAAAGATTGACTGATTGACTGACAGGATGTTCTGTAGGATCGAGTTCCGAGGCTTTTCTTTTCCATCGTTCTTCGCTAAACACAGCAGAGAAATAGTAGATACTTTCTTCCGGTCCGCGTCGCTGTTCCTCGTCTTTCTTCACGGGCTAGGCGAACTGGCATTCTTGCATCGCGAGACTCATCTTCTCCATGATTCGCACCCCCAATGCGATGGACATGGATACGGATATCTCCTCTTCGGCGCCGCTGCTGTGCTGTGCTTCCCGCCGTGAGAATCACGGTGCCTTGGCGAGAGGAAGAACTGCCTGTTTATATGTTTCCAGCGCGAGAAATCCCGTCGGATTTATCCTGGGGAGTGGGTTCTCTGGATCGCTTCGAATATTTTTCGGATTGGCGGGCGAGGTTTCTTTCTTCTGGTGGCGATCCTTCATGCGGTTTTTTCTTCGTGGTGGCGCTGTGGATGGTGTCGAGGATTAACACCGTGATGAAGGTATGCTCGTTTGTCGGACGGGGTATCTCAAGTAGTATCTACAGTGCCGAAAGCAGTGGGCAGGCGGCTTTGCAGTTGGACTATAGGCCGTATGATGGTGTTTGGGGTTAGTGTTACGGTTGGGGCGTCGGGGTTATGCCTTGTGCCTTGGTTGAGTATTGGGACGCAGGGACATAGGGAAGAGTAGGTGGAAGAGCTTGGTGAGAGTAGAACTGAGAAGGAGGAGAAATCATGCAATACTGTGGTGAGAGAGGCGAAGTTAGCTCAGTTAAGGAAGCCGAAGTGCAAAGGATAAAGTGTTTGCATATAGGATTTGTCTTGCTAGCATCGGCTCTCAAGATATCTAGCTCGGATGTGTAAAGAGTAGCTAGCATCAAATTACCATGTCTCATCTGACTCCATCCAGGTTTCAAACGCGATCGTACAGGATTGTACGTTCTCACTGATAATGATTCATGCCATGTACGAACATTGATAATCTAGACTAAGCGAGAGTCTTGTGTATACAGGACCCAAGACGTGAATGATTCTTGATTGTTAGAAGAGACTCCCCGAAATTGAGGGATAGGCTTCCGCTTCCTTGGCTCTTGATTTGATACTGAAGTATCTAAAAGTTATATTTTCGGCGGTTTGGGCCTGCAAGGGACTACACTTTGGATCTGTTACCTTCGATTAACTAATATCTGCAACTGGCCAATAGAAGGTCGGTTCACCTCCTCTTAGCTAAGAATTTCGGCGAATGCGAATCGAAGGTTCTAGCTAGGCAATCGGGATGTACGTGATATTAATACTCAATAAGTTTCGATTAACGTGGGTAGTAGTTAGTAGCTCTTCAGACTACTACAGATAATACTTAAATAGCTAAAAGATCATATCATAAGAGATACAAGTAGATTTGACCTCTTTAGTAATTAGTAAGGTAGATTTATAGAAGTGATATTCTCTAATTTAATTGGACTTCTCTTCTCTTAGTCTAAATGTCTCCGTCCGGGAAGGTTGTAATGCCCTGACCTCCTAGTCCTAGCGGGCTACTTCTATCACATTAATACTATTTTTATAAAGAATAAGACGAATCAGTCGTATAGATCTAAAAGTATAGGTAATAATAATACTTAATTATAGTTCATAGGCAGAAGTATGAATCGCGCCGGAGACGATAGTAGGTAATTATATAGAATATAGTTTTGTTTATCTGATCTATTGTTATATAGCAATCGAGCTCTTCGATTTGCATTAACCTAAATCGGATAAAATCTTGGCTGATGGGAAACTATTAGCTCATTCCAGATAGCAGTCAATCGAAGGTAACAGATCGTCACATTTTGAGTAGTAATGAACTTAGGTCTGTTATTACCTAGAGAGAAGTCAGCCTGAGAAATTGCGTTTTAAAGTCTCGTTGGTTTGGAATATCTAGCAGCTTAAGTCGAATAAAGGAAACTAGCTAGGATTTAGTATATTGAAGACGGTACAAAGAGTAGATCGAATCCATCTCTAGTCGACCTTAGCTTTCGGCGAGGTTTCATTTACTTACTTACATCTGATTGGTTCGTATCATGATTTTCTCGCTGTAGTAGTATATACCTATATTCACTTCAAGGCTTTTGAACTGCCGGCCCTCTAATATTTTTTGATTGAAACCCTCTATAAGATCTCACGCCTCTGATTACGTTTACTCGCTTGAGATATATCAACTTGTAGTAAGTTTCGCTGAATACATAATCGTTAGACTCAAAATTTTACCAAGTGTTCCTTGCGCTGAGGCTCTGCTAAGATAACAACTATGACTATAGCTTATGATTAACGAAGAAACTTGATAAAAGCAACACTCTCTTGACGCTTTTCAAGTTAGAGCTTTTGTAAAGAGTATGGAAAAAAATTAGGACAAAAGAAGGGCTATATATACGCCGAGCTCGAGAAAGGATGGTGGAGGGCACATGGACTCTGGCTTTCTACTAACTAATACTAGATTACAAGGCACTTGAGCTCTGAAATCAATCATCTCTCGAAATGAATAGTTTGAGACAAGAAATAATAGGCTTAAAGTGGGAGTATTATCTATTCAATAATCTGAAGCTCTTAAAGCCAAGTAGACATAGATAGCGGTATCTTTAAAGTCACATGCATTTAACCTTAAATATTAGTCTTTCGCTTAGTCTCAAATTCTCTCCAATTTATTATGCTTCAAATCGAGTTGTATTATAGGCCGGCTATTCAAAGGAAAGTCAAAGAGCGTAGTAGTATTCCGCAGGCTTAGATATTTCAAATCGGGTAAGCTTAAGTTATCTAATTTTCAAGCTAAATTGGAATTAATAGTAGCCAAAGCTAAACCGACACAGAAGTATATTATACTGAAATCAAGTTGAACGTTTATCTGACCATAGGCGGAAGTCACTTAAAAATTTTCGGTAATCTGTCAGAAAACCAGATAAGACCGTCTGGCATTAGAGCAGAAATGATGTAGGAGCTTACGATCATTCATGTCATTCTTCCCAGGAGCTTCGGAATAGCGGATAGCCCACTGAAGAAATCTCGGACTATTCATCATGTGTCTTGCCCCACAATCCTGCGTTGAGCACGGCACAGACACAACTTCGTGATACTCAGTCATTTGCTTTTACCTTAAATCATCAAAACGCGCTGTTTTGATTTTCAGATCTCGTACCACGTTACGCAAAGTGGTCAAGCTGTGCTACCTTCCACAACAGCTTCACGTAACGTCTTGTAAGCAATGGTAAAAACCCAGATGGTACCATGCACAGAGTTATCTACTTAAATATCTCATCGAAACCTCTTCATCGTATTCCGATTACCTCTTCAAGATGGAAGTGTCTTATTGTTCTTCCTCATCACAGCTCTTCTTAGCGACCTGTCACAATTTACCCAGGCGAGGAGGTAAAAATCCTCTCTAGCAATCACATCTGAACCATGATATGAATTCACGATGAACTTGACTCTTGGAGCTGTAACAAGTCTGGGATTGAATATCTACAATGAACAACAAACATGCCTTCCTGTCACAGGCGGTAGCTTCGCGCGAAGTGAAAAGGGGGTGACACAGGTGGTGTCGTGACACGCATTCCTTAAATTATAACCTGATATCTGTCTTGGAAGACTAGTTGACAACCCAATCTGGCTTCGCCAACTTCTACCAAACAGCTAACGGAACTGGGCCTTACAAATCTGATTTTGAGTACCTGCTCAAGGTAGTTGACCACCTACCAGCTTCTATCTTCGTGGGTTGTCTGGCTGGTCAATCGGGCTGGAAGGACGACTTGTCTTTTGAAACTGGGGACTTAAGGTATGCATTTGTGAACTCGAGTGTGTATATCGGAGTCGAGACTGGCTATCGCGTAGATGGGTCGGCTACGCATTGTGAGTCTTTCAGGGTAATTTGAGTGCAGGAATGAACGCTGACTATCTGCAGCATCTGTTAATAGGTACACCTTCGTCTGATCGAATTTAAAGTGTGCATCGGTTTATTGAGGTGGAAATAACCAGAACCCGAGTCTTTGGGATAGAGATCGCTTCGGAGCTGAGTCAAGTTAGCGCCGTCGCTTAGGATTGGGTTGTTTACTTTTAATAAAATCCTAATCTGCGATTCGCAAGTATCAGCGAACAGATCAAGTCTTCATCAAATACTAAGTCCGGTCCTCATTGATTACTCTCTTGTTTCCTGCTCAGATCTACCTGTATTGTTCGAGCTGCCAGCTCCCAGAATGCTCCCTACGCCAGCGAACTTCTCTGTTCTCTACCTCTCCTCACATTCCCCCCAACCTATGTCAAAGATGCAGCCTGATCATAGCTTTCCACTATTCTTCTGGATAGTCTCAGCTCCTGAGCTCTTGGTCTGATTAGCACCTGCAGCAGTATATGACATGATCGATTTATCATATGAAGCAGTAATAGTCACGGAAAAAAACAATCCATTTTTCGTTAACCTATCTCTGCCGCGTGTGATTGGATTGCTCGTGGTCTGTCCATCCAAATCACGAGTCTCGACGATGGTAGTAAGGAGGAGGGAACAAGTCACCGTTTTAGTTTTGTAGAAAGTGCAGATCTCTCGGACACTTTTGTTTCTGGGTCAATAAGACAATTTTGCTAGGATTGTACTTGAATACCCTGATATGCTAGCATGTCCTAAAGTCCGAGACAAGATCATTATTGATCGTCCCTTAGGTGGTCGTAATATAGTTACCCTTCTACACAAGCAGGTGTTGTGAGAGGAAAGGTGATGGAACCTGTCATAGCGCTGGCAACATCGCACGCTATTGCTGTATAATCATAAATTGGATGAGTGAGCTAGATTTTGGCGTGGGGGAAGGCTCCAGACTCACAATGCCTAAGACTACTCCATATAGCATTCATCAAAATCCGATGTCCGACTTGACTCTCCAACCAAAGAGTCGCCCAGAATCAGGTTTACGACTGCGTCACGTAAGCCGACAGAGGCGAAAACGAAGGTGACGAAGAACATGTTTTGATATTCTTCGGAAAACCAAACGTCGTAGGTTCTTGGATTCGTCGTATCCCCAAACAACACCAGTAATCAGCGAAGATTCATGCCTTAAGTAAGTATCACTTCATCGCTCCGACAATTAGACAAGTAGGAGCCTTCTCGAACAGTCATCACGCACGACGTGCTTACTCTACAAACCCAACCTTTCGCAACCAGAGACGTGTATCATCCAAACGCAGACGATCCCAGCACCTCCAAGACTACCTATTCATCATCGCTTCTCCTCATTGAATCCAAAAGGCTTATCCTCGCCTCCCTCGAGGTCAATCTCAACTGATGAATATTCTATTATTTTCGTCGCGTGACACAAGCCGACCACTTCTCCTCCTCTAAGAGGATATTTCTGAAACTACCACTAAACTAAGGCTCCTCTTTTCATACTAATCTGAGTAATCTGTTCATCATCGGGCCATGACATAAGCTCTCCCTTCATTCAATACAAGACAGAGTATGATTTCAATCATGTGATCTACCTCCTATCCACTGTGCTGCGCTACGCTACTATCAGAGTTACATGACCTACTCTAAAGACTCGCCAAGTCGCTCAACACGACAGTAAAGTAGCTAGACTATCATAAAAGCGGAATCATGAAAGAAAAAAAGAGGACTTCCAATGTTAAATCGAATTCGTCTCGAGCGAAGTCAACCAACTCACCACCCACGACGTAAAGTCCTCATTTCGGTCCTACACGACTTTGAAGTGCCACCTTGGCGACCCCCCTGAAATATTTCTTGCTTGCGATTTCTTTCCTTTCAAACACCGAGGTGTAGGATAGAGAGTGCGTAGAATAACAATGTTCTTCAAAACATCCAATTCCGGCCGGCCTGAAGAACAAATATGCTATTCTCGAAGCTGCGCAGCGCAGCGCGGCGCGGCGCGGCGGATACAGCAAGCACCCTCTTCCACGACGACCGTCCTCGCAAGTTTCCTTGTCTTCCTGAGCCCGAGATTGGACGAATCGAACTCTCAAGTCAAGATGACGGCGTATTGGAAGAAAAGGGTTATATGTGTAACACGACACTGTATCGAGATCATTGACATAGACGAGACTCAAACTCAGCATAACATGAATCCAGCACCCGGACCGGGCTGAGGAACATTTATTTCCCTTTCAATTTTTTTCTTTCTTTTTTTTTTTTCCAAGGGATACAATCCAAGGTTACCTACCATGAACAAGCGACATAACCCGATATTGCCATCGACATGATCATCTCATCTGATCGTGCATAAAGGCAAACAAGTATCTACAACGATGCAGATCCATCCGTCTCCTGATGAACCACAAAACACCCCCGATCTCCCACATCTCAACATCATAAAACGAAGCTTTTCCTCCCCAGCGACAGTGGTAGCTCCCTCCAATGACCTTTCCGGGCCCAGCTCTAGCTCAAAGAAAAGATATTTCCACGACTCCGATGATGGCGATACAAAGCCTCTCTCTCCTACGGGCGGAAGCGGCTGTTCACACGGAAGGATCTCTCTCTCCACTTTGCAGCTGCGGATGAACTCAACGGGTCACGGTAAGTAGGTAAATCTCACTTTACATCCTTATAAGTACGTGTCGGGAACTGCTGGTGTCTCCTCGAGAGTGCGCGGGTAGATGTCGTCGGCGGTTTGTACGACGTCCAAGCAAGAAGTATCACTTTTCTCTTCCGATGATGCGTCCATAGAAATTACCAGAGTCCAGATAGGAAAATCTAGATGATTCAGGTGAACCTATAACATTTCTTTTTCGCTGGATTGTGCCTACTGATGAAGTTTCGAAAGCTTCTTCGATTTATTGAGGCAGCTTGCTGTGTCGTTGGGAATGTTAAATGAGTTTACGAGCAAGAATCAAGCCACGCACAAGAACAGATATTGACTGATGACAGATGTATTAATTATTACGTATTCGCTAAAGGAAAAATCAATCATGGTATCATCTCATATGTACAACCAATAACCAAAACCCCCGGATACCCTAATCCAATCCACCACCCATGCACCTCCAAATAACCGATAAAAACAAAGTCCTCATCTCTTCACATCACGTCTCCCTCCTAGTACGTCGCAGTAGGATTCTGCACGTACGGCTGATGATTCCTCACATACCCGTCCTGCTGATGACCCACAGCAGGGACATGTGTTGTCGTAGTCGTCTGATATCCATTTACATGCGTCCCATTCGCGGTTCCGGTTGGGGAGCCACCAGCGCCATTAGCGTAAGTGGTGTTGCCGTACTTGGTTATAACAGGCTCGTTTGCACCGACAGCTGTGGCATCAGTAGCGTAACTCTGTCGCATATCCCCAGGCGTGGCGTGGGCAGGAAGGGCATCGCCATTCTCGTCCGCGTACGCGTGTTTGTTTTGCTTTGGTTTGCGTTGCCAGAACTTCCTCTTTGGGGGGCCGGCAGTGTATCCATTGTTGGGAGATGGACCGTAGGCCTTCTCCTTCTTGCGGAGACGGATGAGGAGGAACTCGAGAAAGATGGAGATGAAGAAGAAGACACTGTAGAGAAGTTAGCATTGGATCTTGACCGCTGACGAAAGAAGGACGGGGCAAAAAATACCATCCAATAATCGCCACAGCGAAAGCAGCCTTCTGCAATCGACAAGCATTTCTCAAGCTCGGCAAGCGAATGATTCCATCATCTTTCGCGCCCACAACCACAACGGTCAAATCCGGGTTTCCAGATCCGTACGGCGTGCGCACAAAATCGCCATCACAGCTTCCCTTCGTGGCATTTCGGTTCACCCAAGCCACGTAAGCGAAAGCACCACAGAAGCAGAAGTCCAATAACATTCCGATGAACGAGAAGAAGGCGATGCCGCCTAAGCAGCAAACCAACAGGATGGCGACGGCGGTGTACAAGACAGCGGCTCCGGAGATCCCTTCGACGGCCTTGATGTGTACGTTGATGGCGAGATCGTTGGACGCGAGGGTTGCGAGGTAGTAGGAGAAGATGCCGATTATGACGGCGGCGCAGCAGAATTCGATGATGCGAAAGAACATGGAGACGCTCTTGAGAGCGAGACGGCCGACGGCCATGATTGCGGTGTGAGGGGGTTAGTGGATGGGTGTTGGTGGTTGGTATTGGTAAAAATATTTGATTGTTGATATGGGGTCAGAGAAAAGTGAGGGAATGGGGGAGGGGTGTATTATTATATTACTTTTCTGCCAACCGTGTTAATGTAGGACACTTAGCTCAGCTCAGCTCAGCTCAGCTCAGCTCAGCTAGGAGGATGGACGAGCAGGAGCAGGAGCACGAAGATAATCCCTGGCAGTACTGTAAGGTAGCTCGTCCGATTACCAAGTTCCGTCAAACACAGCCAAAACAACCACCAATTACCCAGGCATCATATCATCATCGCACTAGGTTAGATAAGGTAAGGTAAGGAAGGGTAAGTAAGACGCTGGCTGCGTACATACATCATAAAATAAAACACAAATCAAATCAAATCAAATCAAATCAAATCAAATCAAATCAAATCAAACAGGGTATTTAGCTTCTTCGAGCCGTCTCTCTCTCTCTCTCTCTACCTTAGCTCCCTCCATCTCCATCTCCATGTCCATGTCCATCTAGCCTTTTGTCTAGGTCCCGCGTAGATGTACAACGCCACAACACAATATTTTCGCGGATGGAATGATTCGTCTTCACCGGAGAAACTCTTCAATCCCCTCCCCTGGCGTCGTCATGCCGCGCGCGCTATCAAGTCTGGAGAAGTGGAGCCCGGTGAAGCAGGATCGACGAGTGATAGATAGATATGAATGAGTATCTCTCTCAAGCCTCGCCTTTCGAACGTCATGCAGCGCAGCGCAGCGCAGCGCAGCGAAGCGAGACGATGGATCGACGACGTCTGTGGCGGTGGGTGTTCTTTCCGGGGTGGGAGGGTGGTGGCTGGTAGCTTGAGCTTGAGCTTGAGCTTGAGCCACTGACATGCGTAAGTCGGTAGTTTATGGTTTACCTGTTTTATTTGTTGGTGGAGTGTCGGTGGTTTAACCTATTGATTGGTAAAAAGTAAGGTGACGACTAGATCCTTTCTAAAGCTGCATGCAGGCTTGCCGTCATACGTGGTGCGCTATCTCCCTACAGAGTGGTTATGGTTTTCGCTTGCTTGGGACACGTGTGGGATGATGGACAGACAACATGGGGCCGGGGGNGGGGGGGGCACGGAGGTTTCATTGCGCACGTGTGTGTGTGTATGTACTACCCAAGGTACTAACCAATACTCGCGACTTGGAGATCTCTTCATTTCCCTCCTTCTTACCTTCCTTCTTTCCTTCCCTCCTTCCTCCCTTCCTTCTTCCTCTCTCTCTTTCATTTCCAATCACCAACAAACACTTACCACTCCCTAACGAGACGTTCATCCATCCATCCACTGACATCACTCACTCACTCATTTACTCATCACTCACTCATTCATTCATTCCATAATTCGCCTTTTTTTTTTCTTACAACTCACCCCCCTTAAAATCAGTTCGTTCGAAACAAGACAAGTCCAGGCAGGCAGGCGTCTTGACCGTATTCATCAAAAATCCCCCGCCAGTTCGGCTAAGATAAACATCCCGGAACCCTACTACTCTCACTATCTATCTCCCTCCCTAGTAAGCAACTGTGATCATCCACGACGGAATAAAGAGACGGTGAGAGAAAAAATCGACTCCCATCCATCTCCAAAAAGCGCGCAGACGAATGTCATGTCATCGTCGGCTTAGCAGACACACACACCGACACAAATTTCATCATCTACTTCTTTCGATGAGACTGCTAATTAATATACTCTCAAGCTACTCAGACTATCCTACCCTACTGTAATCCTACCCTACCGAGCATACTCGACTCGTAACCCTCCTCTTCTTGCTCAATCTATGATCCCACGATTTCTATCCATCGATAATAGATGTAGCTGATCACCTTGAATTCGGCTTTCACCTTGTCGAACCTGTCAATGGATAGCATCGTAGGACACGCACGGTAGATTCATAAAATTTCTATCAATTTCATAATCGTCGTGAGCGTCTATGCATACTTTTCATCTCCCACCAACTCTATAATCATACATTGCTTATCCACTTCCCATTCTCCTTCAGCAACAATCGCAGAACGAAACATCTAATTCTTGCCAGTACCAAAAGCCTTGTGGAAGCCCGTCAAGGTAACTCTGTAACGCACATCATTCGTCTTGACCTTCCTGACCGCCTCACCGCATCCCTTCTCCGAGATATCGATCGTCTCAATCATAGGATGCAGATTCTTCTCACTAGCCAACTTCAACATCTCCATCGCCTCCTTCTTACTTCCAATGTGGCTTCCGGTGATCTTCGCACCATTGCTGGCAAAGTCCTGAGCCATAAGTTGAGGAAGTGGCTTGTCTGGTAGACCAACGTTGTGGAATTCGCCGTTAACAGCCAGAGTGGACATGTAGTCTGTAAGGTTGAACTCATGGGTCATGTCTGCGGCGTTGAGGATGAAATCGAATGTGAATGCGAGGGGCTTGAACCATTCCTTCTCGCCAGTGGAGACGAAGTGGTGAGCACCAAGCTTCTTAGCCTCAGCTTCCTTTGAAGGAGTGTGAGACAAAGCCCAGACTTCAGCACCCATTGCGCGGGCCCAGATAAGAGCAAAGTGACCAAGTCCTCCAATACCAAGAATCGCAACCTTCTTTCCTGGACCGGTACCAGCCCGCTTGAGGGGAGAGTAGACGGTGAGACCAGCGCACATCATAGGACCAGCCTCTTCCGAAGTGATGTTATCCGGGATTTTGAAGACGAATTTTTCATGTACGCGGCTGTGGGAAGAGTAACCTCCTTGAGAGAAGATCTGATTTCCCTTGCTATCCTTCATTGGGCCTCCAGCATCTTTGTTTGGGTTGCCACCGTTGAGGTTGTATGGTGCCATATAGGTATCAACCATGTTGGGGCAGTAGTTCTCATTGTCCGACTTGCATTGTTGGCATCTCATGCACGATTGTACCTGCGCACCGACACCAACTCGGTCTCCAGCCTTGAATTCCTTGACTTGCGATCCGACGCGGAGGACCTTGCCGATGATTTCGTGTCCGACGCAGATTGGTGCTGTCGCAAGCTCGCCCCATCCTCCGGTGATGGTGTGGACATCGGAGCCGCAAACACCACAGCATTCGTTCTCGATGTCGACATCGTAGTCTTCGAAGTTCTTGGGTGTGAACTGTGGAGTTGGTCAGCTATGATTCTAGAGATATGGCTTGAGATTGCGGCTGGCAAGGTCTGGGGACTCGTGGTAAAGTCATGGAACATTGTTGTGATCTCGAAGTACCACGCCGGATAATGTCCTGTCATATTGCCACGACATTGAGGTCAAGCTGCGGCATGGAATTGGATATCCATACCCATCCCGATATTGCCGCAACTCGTCTCCATGTCTCGAATTGCCGAAGGCGAAGGTAAAAACTTGGACAATAATTGAGGAAAGTAGGAGAGTGCCATCCATACCTTCTCCTTGGAGAACTTATCCCAGTTCTTAGTATCATGGATCATGAATCCCTCGAATTGCTCTGGTGCGGCCATATTGCTTGACTTGATTTCGAAGTATGTGATTGGAATTGGATCTATTGTCTTTTTGCAGAGGTAGAGGTAGTTCTGGTGATTGAAATTTGTGGTATATGTTTGACTGTGCTGAGGATGGTCTTCTCTTAAGAAGCCTTGGAGGGGTATAAGGTATGATGCAAGAACCCCCACCATCCACCATCCACCATCCACCATCCACCATCATACTTGCCGGTCTGCCCACCTGGGGGGTACCGTAAAAGGTGTGACCTCACCACTGCTGCCACCTCGGAGACATTCCTTCTACATTGTGCGCTTTGTCCGTCGGGGCAGAACTTCCTTCGGCGTTAATATTTGGAAAGGGAAAGAGGACGAAGCCATCCAGAACGTTTGGAAGGTGGCGGATGAAGTCCAGGTAGAAGAGGACTGATTGATTGGTCGGGAGCTTGACAAGCTGCTGCCACATGAAGAAGTTATTGCTCATTGCGCAACTTCGTGAAGTATATATATGATAGTCACGACATGCATACCCAACCGAACGAGCCCAGGAAATATACTTCATTGAAGATCATAGTCAGACAGCTATGATAGACAGAGAGCCTGAGTGAGACAGGAAAACAACCGCTCTGAGGAAGAAAAGTTGAGAATCCCAGGACTACCATGGGAACTTGATTACAAGTCGATCCCTAATCGAGGATATAAGAGAGCTGGATCCCTTATCAAACATCAAGCATTCGGACTTGACGATTCCTGCCAAAAGAGATCCAGAGATCCAGAGCTCCAGCAGGATGACGGTAGGAGGTTCCCACTATTGGATTGTTTGATTGGTTGTAAACTCCCAATTGTGTTTTCTTCCTTTCAAGATTCAAGGCCCAGCCAGGCATGACATCACATCAGGAGAGGAGGGGTCGAGGCGACGGGAGTGACGTCGAAGTGGATTCATTCGCTTAAGCTTGCCATTCCGCTCGGACATGGATGGGACGGGCAGGGGAAGGAAGCATGCTATTCTTGGCCAGGCCTCATCGAGCTTGTGGAAATCCGATGTCAGGTCGTCCGGGAAATACCAATGGAGCGAGCCACAAGTCTGGGAGCTAGGTAGCCTCCAAGATAGATCGATCTCATTTCGCCTTTTTGTTTGGACAAATCGAGACCGCATCCAACTCTTCGGAGTCTGGCTCTCTCCGCTTCATGAAGATGACAAAGAACAGGGCTCGCGCGGCGGGATCAAGAACTCTTGAAGCTGGTTTGGGGTGCACCGATACAACACAGCGAAAAATGGATACAGATAAACAAACAAAACCGCGAATGGATAGTTCGTGAAGCTCAACTCAACACAGGGGCGCACAAACTCACGTCGGGAGAACCACGATTCACTGATATAAATAAACAACAGGGCGTAGAAGATACCGTCTGCAGAGCAAGGGTTTCAAGCACACTTGTAGCTTCGTCCGACCTGATGCATTGCATGTACGAAATAGGCAAACAAAGTAAACGGTTCCTTCTCCCATTCCAGTATAGCTCAAACACCGTGCCGCTACCTAATCTGGGCAGCGAAGTATTGGTTGTGGAGTACGGTATAGTGTGTGAGATTCCGCATGTCTCGGTTTCTCTGGGTATACTTGGAGGTCGAGCGGTTTCCGTCTGCTGGATGAATCAACGCAGGTTTCTAGTTGCATCGTATGAGTGATTTTTTTTTTCTTTTCTAAATCGGATCGTGAGAGGAAGAGAATGGGTGGAGAGAGGAAGATTGAACGGTTTTATATAATCCAGATCAGGATATGAGAACCTGGATAGATAGATGGATTATTGATGGGGACCTGGATGGTGTGATACCGAGAGTCGCATGTAGCAAGTGTCAATCGCAGATAAGTAACGGTACACAGGAGGACAGAGAGTCTGTTGAGCTAATGTTAATTCGTTGCCTGCATAATGATCATGATCAAATCTTTCAGAAGGAACAAAAAGAGAGAAAAATAAGTGAGCGTGTATCGGCAAATCCGCTCATGTTCTTTTCCCTACCGTATCTAACGTAAGCCGCTGCCGCCGTACTTTTCCAGCACACGAGAGCTGCCGTTGCCAAGTCTCGATTCCCAAAATCATGTCTCGTCCCCTCTCTATCTAGCCTTACCTCTGATAGAATTATATTGATGCTTAGTACTAGACAGATGGCCGGAAAACTCTGCACTTGGTATGGTATGCCAAGTATACAGTGTACGTCAAGTAACAGTAGTTCTAAGTACAGCTGTATCCATACCAATTTCTGACAACCTCATCGTTTGAATACCGTAAGAGGCGTGGCTGAACATCGTTCTTATCGCCGATGAACCCTCAGCTGACACGCTCCGCTCGGCGATAGACCCTGAAAAGACGGGGTGAATTTCGGCGAGCGAAACCAGCTGGAAAAGTGGGGTGCAGATAAGATGGAGATCAAGATGCGGAATCAGAGGCGAGGTTACCGACGGGAGGCCAAGCTCTAGAGGTTGCCTGGTTGTGCAGATAGCTGGTGGTGAATGTATTAATTTACTAACTCAGTCAGGTTCTTGATATCCCGTTTGGGATTGCATGAGAAGTTGGAGATTTCCTGGGGTGGTTGACGGGAATGTTCAGAGGTGGGCGGGAGGATGATTGAGATGCAAATTCAGATGCAGATCGAGAGTGATCAAGGAAGTATACTGCAGAAGCTTACAGGAAGTTCAGCAATAAGCCGGGATCTTCGTCGGCGATAACCAGGATACGCCGTTCAGCTCTTATGACATCTATGTAACTGCATGAACAGAAGTATTCTAGAGTGTCGGCTGGACACAAAGCTAGAAGCACGAAGGTAGTAACAATTCATTCGGACGTGCGACCACGGAAAACCCCTTTTTAGATTCGTCGTATTAGGGTGCGAACCTCTTCGAATATTTCTTTCTGATACGTGATTTAGATAATATGAGTTGGAGAATGCGAGAGGATATGCGCTACCCCATGTTCAACTTCAATAGATACCTTGTACTTTCGTAAATCGTAAGACTTACGAGCGCACGGCGTAGATGCAATTGTGCAGAGATGGGTAATTCCATTACTACCTGCCGTTAATTTGAAGACTTTTCGATCGAATTCTTAGTATTGAAGTATATTTCAGGAGCTTCCTCAACTCATACCACACGCGTCATCACGAATCCCTCATGATTGGTCCCTTGTAGCTAGTCCTCTTGTTTAGCTCTGAGGCTCCGAGGATGGACTCTAGTTCTTGCCTTCTACGGAGATTTATCCGTGATAGATGACGGGCCTAAAGCTACAGCTGCTGTCATTCTGGACAGAACGGCACTTTCAGCTGACGGCGTGGAGATCGCCCATGAGCTACGGAGTGTACGATAAGTAGTGCACTCGCGGTTTGCATCTAAACTGGAACGTCCCAACGAACGTTCTTCAGCATTCGTGTTCTACACGGATAAAGCATTTCCAGCGAGTCCTTGCAACCGGATCTAACTTTTTGAGATACTGCACTCTGGGGTTGTTTCCGAAGGAGAAATATGGAATGATGATGAAAGTAAAAGCAAACATGTTCATGAGTCGATGCTTGAACTGCTTGGATGAATCGTCGCTTAGTCAAGGTAAACTGCGAGGAAGACAGAACAGCTCGGCTCAAAGGACGTCGGACGTCTTTCTCATCTCACATGTATGCCACTTTTGTCTCGACGTACTGTATCATCTATAGAACGAACCTGAGCAGTAATTGGATATAAACCAACTGCAGCAGAGATACGAAAGACCTAGTGATAAAAGAAAGAGACACTATGAAATAAAATATTATTCGCTCGTAGTTCCTTTCTAGGCTCGCCAGATTTCCCCGCCTTCCCTCCCCGCATTAACGGACTCCACTTGAGATTAAATTCTACAGTATCATTCGAGCCGCATCTCATCCCACCCCACTACAAGTGGAAGTGCTCCATAAAACATGGTCGCGTTATCCCTGCTCTCCTGGGATGGGAGCTCGATATTGTTTCTTAGTGCCGACTTTAGCGCGGTGTCCCCCACCCCACATAGGCCAAACTGTCCAGGATAATCCTTGCCCTGCTCATGTCAATTCTACCTCGTGTATTTTATGCATACTTACTTACCTACACATACAAACACACAAACATACCTACCTACCTTAGCTAGGTAAACATATCATACTTCCGATATTGCTAATGGTCAGTTGATGACATCGAGAACAATTACAGCTGAATACGAACAAGAACCAGAACAGACTGTGAGGACGACAGGGTCGGAGTGTAGTGGACTGCTTGCTTGCACGCGACAGCTCCAATACACAAGTTCTAGCCTCATCATGCCGAAGCTCCTAACCACCAAGGAGCGCACAAATCGAGATGCCAATCTCCGTCACAATCCCATGCTCAAACCCAAATCCAAAGTTGCAGCCAGCAACGATCAACCACCATTTCCATCTTCATCTTCATCTCCATCTGCCAAGCAAAACTCACCAACGAAGAAACTCGACGCCACAGAGGCAGGCCTGGTAAAATTCGAAAAGGACGACAATCCTACGAACGTTGGTGGGAGGCAAATTAAGCGCCGCGCAGCACAAGCATGCGATGGTTGCCGCGCCAGAAAAGTGCGCTGCGATGTGTTGAAGAGGTGGAAAGAAAAGGGCGCGACTTGCACCAATTGTGAGCATGATGGCGCTATATGTACTGTGAGGGAAAGTGCAAGGGGGTAAGTGAAATATATTTATATTGCTGAGTTTCCAGACGAAGAGAGAATGGAACACTGACTGATTTAAACAGTAAATACAAAGGGGATCATATTCGCGATATCCAGGTTTACAATCGAGACGGAGGAGATGAATCAGATAGTAGTTCTCAATCAACGCCGAAATGGACAATGCCCAATGCCTTTTCGAATGCCATCATTCCCAAAGACCTCGAGTCTGGATGGGCCAGTGTTTTAGGCAAATTGGACAATGACAAACCTCACGAGTCTCATCTACTTTGTAAGTCTAAGATTTCTTTGCCAAGTCATGGCTAACGTGCCAGATCAAGCAGCGGCCCAGAGGATAGCACACTTTCCCGTTGGCCCACCACCTTCTCCCCAACACGACCCTAAGTATAATCTTCCGACGTCTGCATCAATGATCGGTGACTCGAGACAGATCATAGTCGCTGATGGCCACCTTGACCGTGCTGCTACCCTGCCATTCGACCGTTTCATGGGTCCTTTGCCAGTTTACTTGAACCGGTTTCCTGCACGAATGACTCCCGTCAATATCCAATACCTGTATGCGAAAGGCGCCTTGGCCATCCCCGAGGATCCTTTTCGGAATGCTCTTCTACAAGCTTATTGCGAGTGGGTATATCCGTACATGCCATGCCTTGAGCTTCATTTCGTTTTGGCGGCCATTAATGACCCTACTGGAAGTTCGGGGACCATTAGTCTCCTGCTCTTCCAGGCCATCATGTTCGCAGGTATTGCATTTGTGGAAAAGGAATATTTGGTTCAAGCTGGGTATTCGACTCGGAAGGCAGCACGAAAGGCATTCTTCCAAAAGGCTAAAGTAAGTCCTGATAAGTACTCGCTGAGCGATTTTTCATAGCTGACACTAAAAGATCATCTACGATTTGAACTACGAAACGGATCATGTTTCTGTCGTTCAATCCCTACTTCTCATGACTTACTGGTACGTGGCACCTAACGACCAGAAAGATACCTGGCATTTGATGGGAAACGCGGTCCGTTTAGGATACACTATCGGCCTACATCGTAATCACGCGAAGTCGAATATGGACCCTGCAAAAATGAAGCTGTGGAAGCGGATCTGGTGGTGTTGCTTCATGCGGGACCATCTGGTTGCTCTCGGAATGAGAAGACCAACTCAAATAGAGGAGGCAAGTTTCGACGTCCCGATACTTGAGGAGGAAGACTTCGAGATCGGTGTTCTTGCTTCCAACAACACCATCATATCTCCAGACTGCACTCTGATGAGGGAAATACATATTCAACGAGATCTGGCTCAGATGTGTATCGCGAAGGCAAAGCTCTGCCTCTGCATCAGCCATATCCTCACAGCACAATACTCAACTTTGGATAAACACCTTGGAATGCAAAGAAAAGGAGGTACGACACAATCCGCTCTGCTGCTCGTCCCCAAGAGATCCTTCCCAGGTGAAGTCTCGAAATGCGATAGAGAGCTCAAAAGATGGCTCGACGATCGCCCGCCCGCTTGTCTGGATTCCAATGGGTTCACACAGGGCAACGCAGGGAGGACAATTTTCATCCAAAGAGCTCTCCTTCACCTGCTCTACCATACCGCTGTCTCCGCACTTCACAGGCCGCAATTCTCTTCCTGTACTGCTGCCTCCAATCACGAAATTCAAGAAGCTTCAAGGCGCAAAGTCTATATTGCGTCAAAAGGAACAACGGCCATAGCCCAGACAATCCGCTTGCATCAGCTGGAGCGCTATCTCCCGTCCACGGCTGTCACCGTCCTGACTCCAGCAATCGTGACCCACATGCAGTATCTAATTTCGCAGGACGACGAGACGGAAGAGACGGCCGCGGATGGCTTCCATTCATGCATGGCTGTTCTACAATGTCTGCGTGAAACCTATGTGACTGCGGATGACGCAATGATGTTTTTGATGAATGCGCTGTCGAGGGTAGGTGGTACTCGAATCCTGACGGCGAGTAACGGGGCTGAATCCAATCCATCGAATCCATGGAAACTTCTACCAAACGGGAAAGGGATTGGGAAAGGGAATTTGGAGAGCATGGTGAAATCGGTTGAACGGATGAAAGAATGGATGAAAGAACGACAGTTGTATTCACCAGAGGAGGAGGAGATGGAGACGTCGACGAAAGAGATGGAGAAGATGGACGATGACAGGTAACTTTCACCAATCAACAAGCCAAAATCGGACGCTAATCACCGTACTTCAGAACCGACTTCCTTGCATTATTCTTGGACTTAACAGCATTCTATTAGATTCTAATGGCGTCAGGAGTTCGGGAAATGGAGTTGGAGGTTAGGATCGTATGGGATGGGTCGGGTGTTCATTCTTACCTCACATTCGGGATGAGAGTTCTGTCGATTAGGATTTCTGTATATCGCTTATCGGGTACCG
Organism: Rhynchosporium graminicola; assembly: GCA_900074885.1. NCBI lineage: Eukaryota > Fungi > Ascomycota > Leotiomycetes > Helotiales > Ploettnerulaceae > Rhynchosporium > Rhynchosporium graminicola. Next base: position 21,652 of record FJUW01000090.1, on the reverse strand, counting down.
GGTAATCGTGCTGTGGCCACTGACCTTGGGATGGGGTAACGTTTGAAGTGAATCACATGACCCCACCTATACTGGTGGTGCATCTGATCAACTTGCGGTGTGATGTGTTTACTCAAGTAGAGGAGGGAGGGAAAGAGGAGGGAAGGTAGGGCGACAGGTGTTGTGTTGGTATTGGCATTGGTCTTTGGATATGGCTGCACGACTTAAATCATTGTTCTCTTTTTTTTTTGATCTTGGGATCTATTGATCGTAGATGGATGGAAGAAAGAATACCTATGTTATGCTAAGCAGTTCTTTGCTACCAATAGTTATATACCCTCAGCCAGGCGAGGCGAGCTGGGAGATCGGCTTGGATCTGCTCCGTATGCTTTGCTCTGTATGCTATCTATCTATTCCCATGTGCTACGCGTTGCGCAAAATCTGGAAATATGTGTATGTGTGTGTGTGTGTGTAAAGGCGTTTATTCGACCAACCTTCCGATTTCGTTTCTGACGAGCGACAGGACATATTCCGTGATCAACCTCTCTCCATCGTCTTGAATGCTTCTCTTCCTTTCCTTCATCCCGTATCACGTTCTTCATCCTTCTGGCCAAGGCTTGCATGCCTTCATCCTGCCCTGCTTCACACCACGGCTATCGACGATGTTTCTGTCTCAGCTCACTTCTTCGGCCTTCCTTTCCCCTTATTCACACCTTTCCTCGTACTAGCAGCAGAAGTTTTCGCCTTTTCCGCATCCACGAAATCTTTCATCATGCCAAGTAACGCGTCGTTTTTGCGCGTCATGAGAAGGACGTCGTCGGTTGTGATGGTGGTCCGATTTGCGTGCCGAGAGAAGGACTCGAGGTCGATTGCTACTGTTTCTGTTGGGAGAGGATGGTCAGCAGGGGACATGATAGGGGTTTTTTTTGATGTGATGCGATCTGCTGTATTCAGTCTTGTCGGAAATTTGGGCAGTAGTATGAAGTACAATCGAAAGATTGCCTTGCCATGATTCTGCTGGTGAAGCATTTGCTTTGCTCTGCATAATAAGATACAAGTCAAGGAAGATGGACATCGGGAGCTGGGAGGTATAATAGAGAAAGAAAAAAAGTACCAAGTTGAGCCCAGACCATCTCACTCATTGATCCGATGAATTGAGGCGTCGCAGTCGTGTTCAACGAAGCGGCTTCTTCATCGACGAGTTTGCCGACGGAAAACCAGAGGGAGGCTTTCAGTTTCTGAGAAAGAGATGTGTTAGTCATTGCAGCAGAGAACGAGGTTGGGGGGAGAAAACAAAGCAGAAAGCGACAGGAAGCTCGGGAGATCTAGGAAGGACGAGGAGTCGAAGGGCAGAGGAAGAGGGAGAAATGGGGGCATTAGAGAGGAGAGAATAGTACCTCGCGTGTATCATTCCCATCTTGTGATTGTTGAGACATCTTTTGTTAACTCTCTTTTCGTCTAACTGATCTCTCAGTGGACCGCCGCCGCGACCCGTTTACTCCTTCCGTCAATGTATTTGAGCAAGAGAGGCGGGGTTATGCTGAGTATCCAAGATTTGTACTATGAGAACTTCTCAGGGAGACGCGACTTGACGCGCCAGCTGGACTTTTCCATCCCGAATATCCCCCGATGCCGGCCCCGTCTTATTCCGCTCCGTATTGGCTGTGATCCTCTCGTACAAGTGAAGCGGGCAAATTTCGTGAAGGGTGAGGCTAAGGTGACGAGGTGCATGGGTGTTTTGCATACTACCTATACACTAAAACAAAGTGCATTAATAGCTATTTAGAACATCTGTAAATAATTACGGTTGCTTGGATACTCTGTGACACCTCTCTTGCGCTCGATATACTAACCTACTCGATCTTCTACAGGTAGTACTAAGTAGTGATAATAGTGCAAAACAGGTAGGGATATAAGCCCGGGCGGGACAGCTCGCTAAACCTTAGTTTCACCCTTCACGAAATTTGTCAGCCTCGAAGGACGGAGCGAGTAATTGCGCAGATCAACATCAGAATCTCCTCTCCTTTTTCTATACTGGGAAAATCTGCAAACTATCTCGGGAGACAATCTACTGCTTTACTCTGTAGAACGACAGTAGAGTCACTCGAGTTTGCAGATCCTTGCGAAGTTGTTCGAGCTCCTGTCTGCGACCAGCGAGGTATATCCTCTCTTTGCGCCAACCATCCTCGGCCTCCTCAACTCGTGGATCTCGCCATACAATCTCCCTACAAGACGCCATCATGGATCGCTTCCTCTCCTCCACCCTCGAATTCCTCGAATGGCTTGTCTCCCTCCCAAAGCAAGGCTATGTTAACTTAACCCGCAACGCAGTCCACATGTGGGACGACATGTCCATGCTAAACTACATTCGTATGATCGCTATCGTCGGCGGCTACCTCTTCATCCGACCGTATTTACAAAGATATGGAGAGAGGCAGCAGGCGAAGCAGCTGGCGAAGTTGGAGGCTGAAAGGAAGGGGCCGAAGTCAAAGGCGAAAATCAGCCCGAATGCTTTGAGGGACGGAGGAGGCAAGGGGAAGAGTGTGAAGTTTGCTGATGAAAGGGCGGAGGGGAGTAGTGAGGACCGTGAGAAGGGAGGGAAGGGAGAGGTAGAGGAGTGGGGCAAGAAGGCGAAGAAGAGACAAAAGAAAGTCCAGGATTTACTGGCGAAGGAGGGACAGAGGTTGGAGGATTTGGATGATAAGGAGGATTTGGACATTATGGAGTATTTGGTGGATTATGAGGAGGGGAAGGATGGGTGGTAGATGTTGCTTTGTATTGGATGGACTGTGGGCAGGAGGGGAAAAGGAATTAGAAGGTGTAGAAGACAAGATCTGGGAAATGGCGATTGGTGGGTGCATAGAGATCGGATAATGGAAAAGTGTGTACTATATTACTGGCGTTGGGTTGGGAGCTGGACCGTTGCAATTATGGATACTGGAACGGTCCGGAGACTGTACATGGTGCATGCCCGTCTAGCAAGAAAATAAGAAAGTATACACATATGGGACATGGGATAGTGTGGCAGACAGGCGTAGGATCTCAAAGCTGCGTCTACTTGTTTGAGATGTGGAATAGATTATCGAGAAGTGCCCGAGTCGAACCCAGGCAGACGAGGAACCAACCGCTGGGAAACCTTGAACTCCTGAAGGGTAAGTATATCCCATCGCTCATATCCGAGTTGTGATGATGAAAATCTTCACCTCCTTGAGAACATCTAGGCTCTTCTTGGCTCTAATTTGATTATCTTCGCAGCGTATTGGAGCAGTGCTGGAAAGTTTCGAAAATAAACTTGGAGGTAGGATGCGGGAGGTGAGAATAAAATAAACATGGCAAATGAAGTACGGATGGGCGGGTATCTCTATAGAGTACAGTGATTCTTCGGTTTAGCGTGATTCTTCAGTAAAAAACGCCGGTACACCGCCTTTTAGTATGAACCCCACTAAATATTAATATGCTATAATTATCAGAACTAGAAACTACTAAAGCTCTATGATTACTATACCGATTTGCCTCTAAACTACGTCTTTTTGAAGCTCTTGATCTATAGAGTATATATTAAGTCTGCTATAACGTTAATATTATAGCTCCTAATCTACTAGCATAGAAAACACACTAAATCGATTAAGTACTACGTTTAGGAGAGAATCTTAACTTACGCGCCTTAGTAAGAGAGTATAGAATAATATATAAGATAATTTACTAGCGTAATCGTCGAATCTAATAAGATAAGGCTCTAAATCGACGCCGGAGAAGTCCTTAGCTAGTAATAACTAATAATATAGAGCTATATATTATAGCTCTATTAGAGAGAGATCCAGATCTGTACTTAGATGAGATTACTACTTATCTTTACGAAGCTTACGATATCGATATATCGATTAATTAAGTCTCTAAAGCTCTTAAACGAATTAAATATACTAAGAAGGTACTCTTAGTATCTGCGGCCTAACGAAACTATAACGTACGGTAGAGCGTGGTATTCGTCCTAGAGTGCGAAAGAGGTTAGTTAGGTAGGCAGGAACGCTATCACTAGATCAAGTCTAGTAATCTTTATAAGTTACTAAGTATAAGTAAGATATTATATTTGAATTAAGCACGAAGCTTCTATCTAGTAAGCAGACGTACTAGTATATATAGAACTTTCGTTCTATTGAATTATCTGAATTATCTGAATTATTATCTAGTTCAGGAACTATAAGCTAATTTAGTATATAACCTTCGTCACGTGACCTATAGCTTCTCTGTGTAGTATAGAGCTAGTTAAGTAAGTTAGTCTGCCTGCTGAGCCTTAGGGCTATATCACTTGTTATAGCTAAGGGTTATAATACTATCCCCTTTCTAGCTTAGCGCGTCCCGCGCTTCTAGCTTAGATACCTGATTAAGAAACGTCGACCTTCTATAATAACTATCTTCTTCTTTTATTATACTCCCTACTTATTACGAACGTATTAAAAAGAACTAATAAAACCTCTTATCTCGTATCCTTTATTATAGTTTCAAAATACTATCTTGTTCTTATTGCGATAAAGATCCTCGTCAGGTCTATATTATCTCTTCTAACTCTAATCGTTATACTAAATATATTCGCGCTAGTGGAAATACGAAATATGATATATAGAGTCCTTTAAAGAGTAAATAGCGTAAGTTAGAGAGAACCGAGGCCGATCTTACCTAGGCTTATAAGGAAGCTTAATAGGATTAGTAAAAGCTAATTGAATATCTAGCTTTCTAATAAGCTAAGATCCTTCGGATTAATAAATAAAGAGAATTCTTTTATATAGAAGTAGCTAAGATACTATATCGTAGTCTTCGTTCTCTAGATAAGTTAGAAGCTATCGAAGAAAAGGAACGTATAGCGAAGGAATAAGAGAAGCTTATATCCTTACCTAATATAAAGGCCTTAGATCCTGCTCTCGTAGAGTAATTAAACTATTTCGATCCTTCTGATCTTATATAGATTACTTTAGGTTTCGGTAATAACTCTTCCTAGGAGTTACTTAAGTTTTTAACTAGAACTGTCAAAATAAATTCGGATAGTTCAAGTTTCATATAAGTTCTTATGAGTTTTCCTTATTCTTATACTCTTTCTATTTTACTAAATATTCCTACTAACCCTATATCGTAATCCGAGTATCTAGTAATATCTCGATATCGTATATATCTAGTTTATTCTCGGGTTAGAGTTCTTTATTTATCGTTAGGAGCGTATCTCTATTAGTAGGTTCTAGTAGTAATACGTAGAACATAAGGTATAGTCGAGATCCCTATAGTAGCTATAGTTTGAAATTCATAAGTCTTACTTCTTCTAGTATTTCGAATAGTCCGAGTTTCTTAAAATCTAGTTTTATACTTAGTTATTTTATTTTAATATATTATCGTAATAAGTATACTTTATCTTCCCTCTTAAGCGGAGGTCTTATACTACGCTTCTAGTTACTATATTTCGTAGTTCTCGCGTTCGAGAAGTCGATATCTTTAGATAGTTATTATTATAAGTCTCGTATCTTATATACTAGAACTATAGATTCTTACGCGCTAATAGGGTCTTTTCTTAGTTACTAGTATACTTCAGGTTCGAAGCCGTAATTAGCGAAGAATAGGAATACTAAGGTAGTTTCGTTCTTAGCGCTATTATAAGTAAACTGAGTAAGAGGAAGTAGCTTAACCTAATTACTCTATTCTCTATTAATATAGCTATATAAGTACTATTCTATTAATTAATTTAGTCGTTCTATTTATCTATCTATCTATAAGTAGAATATAGTTAATATTTTATAATTAAGCTTAAGTTAGTTTATAAGTAATATCTAAAACTTAGAGGTAAATAACTTATCTCGATCTGAGATAATCTCGTTAAGTAGCTCGTATTAGCTTACTACTATCTTAAGGAATACGTACGCGAGTTCTTTAGCGTTACTTCCTTCCTTATATAATACAAAGTATCTATATTTAGTAAGTCGATCTATAATAACCTAAATAGTATTAAATACTATATTAGTTATTAGTTCTTTTAATAATAGTAGTTTAATAACGAAATTAAATATAATTAACTCTTATACTCTAGTAGATATTACTAGTGATTTAAGAAGACTATATAGTACGTATCTATTTAACTTGCTTTTTATATATATATCGTATTCTCTAATAACGTTTTCTATTTACTTTCTTATACCTAGAAAATAATAGTCTCTAGCTATTTGTTCGAAAGTTCTTATAATCCCTTAGTAACTATACGTAAGTAATAAGTATTACTCTATTACGAATATCTATCTTAGTTTACTTAGAATATATATAAGTCCTTTAAACCTAAGGAGGCTATCTTTATCTATTATAAAGTCATCCGTAGAGTTACTAGTAACTTACTATACGTATTTATCTATTATATATACGTTTTTAATTTATTTTGCGAGATATTTATCTTCTAATACTATAACTATTACTAGGAGTTCGTAGTTATATTCTATTCCTTCCTTTCCCTCTTTAAGGATAGCTTAGGGCCTCTCCGTAGGTTTTCCCGAGTAGTCTTATTATCTGCTAAGAGCGTTAGCTCTTATATTTTCGCTACCTTTTCTATAAGTAATATTAAACTTTAGAGTCGAGAGTCCCTCTAACTATTTAACTTGTTTTCTATTTAATATTTTTATTAATATAAATAATATTAGATTCTTATAGTTAGTCTAGATCTAGACGATATACTTTACTCCTTCTAAATAGTATCGCTACTACTTATAGGTAGCTACTATAGCGAGTAGTTCCTTATCGTATATATCGTAGTTAAGCTCTATAGGTAAAAACGTCCGCGAGTAATACGCGATAAGATATAGTTATTTATTATACTTCTAGCTTAAGTATACCCCTAGTACGAAATCCGAAGCGTTAGTTTCTATTACTATTTCGAGGTTTAAATTATAAATAACTAGGATAAGTATATTAGTAAAGTATTCTTTTAGTATCCGGAACGCTTCTTTTACTATAGTTATCTAAATAAAGTCCTAGTCCTTCTTAATAAGATCTATAAGTACTTTAGCTACTATAGAGTAATTCTTAATAAATCTTCTATAGAAATTCGCGAATCCGAGGAAGGACTATACTTCCTTTACGCTACTTAGTATTAGCTATATAAGTACTACTTTAACTTTAATTAGGTCTATTCGGACTCTATATTATCTAACGATAAATCCTAAGAAGTAGATTTCTTTCTAATAAAATTCGTATTTCTCTAGTTTAAGAAGTGTGACGACTAGTCAGGTTTGGAGGTCTCTCCCTATTAGTAGAAACACTTACTGCTAAGCGAGATTACACGAGTAGAGTTTAGGGGCCCCTTTTCATATATATACTTCTATTCTCTCTCTACTTCTTTACTCTTTAGTTGTAGATTCTCAAGTAATTCTTACTACTTTATATTTATAGTAATATGAGGTCTTATTACTTAGGTAGTTATAAGACCTTTCTAGAGTAAGCGTTATATTATCTATAACTCTTTTACTTATATCTAGGAAGATAGTAAATATCTACTTATATTATACCTCTATACTTAGAGCTACTAAACACAGGAGACTACGCTATATAGAGAAAGCTTATACTAAGTATAAACTTAAAGAATAGCACCTAAACCGAAGTAACCTAAGTCCGATAAATCGATTACTAGTTCTCCGACTCCCTCTACCTCTTATTCTTCGGCGACTCGTAATACTCGCTATAACTTACCTCTCTCTATAGTAGAGAGTACTCGCGATAATACCTCGTCCGAGTTAAGCTCCCTAACTCCTATTATAATCAACGAACTCACTAAGTCGCTAAACCTCCCTAATAATACTCCTATATTAATAGTAACTATAAGTAACTTATAAGAAGACCGCGCTTACTAGCTATAAGAGGCAGAAAGGAAGCTCGCGGAGGAGAGATAATTAAACGCCGACTTATCTGCAGAACTACGCTAGTTACGGGACGAGTTCCTAGAACTACGCTAGTTAACTACTTAGCGCTCTACTAAGTCTATATCGTTTAATAATATTTAATCGCGTATAATACTACTACTATTAATTAAAGAAGATAATACTACTCCTACGCCTAATAATCGTTATCGAGAATAATCTACCGGAGGAATATCGTTAATATTATACGCTACGCGTATAGAGAAGATACCGAACCTTCTAAATAAGCTCTCTAACGGAATCGACTACTCTCTAAAACTCTAGGAAGTACAGATACGTAACGCCCTCCGGCGCTACTCTAGCTACTTCATCGACGAAGACTACTATAAAAATTAGTTACTTAACTAAACGGAAGGAATAGCTAGAACTTACCTAGAACTCTTATTCTTAGAACTAGAATATAATAAAGAAAGCAGTATAATCGATTCACTTAATATAATCACTTAACTCGTCTCCTTCTTATCTAATCCATACGACTAATAAACTATAAGAGCTAGCTACTCCGCGCTAAAGATAGATTATAAGTAGACCTTCTGAACGTTCTACTACGAGTTTTATACGCTAGCTCGTAAAGCTAGAGTAAATAATTAATCGACTCTGAAAATAGACTTATAAGAGAAGCTACTTATATAGCTACGGAAATAGCTCTTCTAATAGTACCGAATATTAAGGATACTAGAAGAATACGTTAAAGCTATATAAGCTAAAGACTAAGGTTAATTTATTAAAAAGACCTACTATTCCGAGTCTTTAGCTAAGGCTAGCGCGACTCGGGAACGCCCTATAAATACCTTCTCCTAGCGCTATAGTACTAACTCCTCTTCTTATTCGCAAATTAGTCTTCTTACGCCTGAGAACACTAGTATAACTAGTAAATAAGTACTATACTCTGTACGAAACGATACGCCTCGTGCATAATCGCTAGCGAATACTCCTTATCACTTTACGCTTACCTTATACCTACGCTTATCGTCAGCTCGACCTAATACTCCGTATCGAATTAACGCAATTAACGCTAATAATAACGTTAATAGCGAGCTAGAAGAGATATATAATAACGCCTAAGAGTATATTAAACCGCTAGTAAAAGACTACGCCTAGGGAAAGACTCCTTCTTAAGTAATATATAAGATATATAATATCTTAATCTTATAAAGCTTCTTAGTAGTTAATTGTTCACTATACGTACTACTCTTACTAAGAATAGACTCTTATATAAGCTACCTGCACTTCTCGATTCTGGAGCTAATAGATACTATTTTATTAATCGTTCTTTTCTTAAATCCTTTTGCTTCTTCTTAAAACCTTTAATTTACTCTCTGCTAAATATAATTCCTATTAAAAGCTTTAATAGCGTTAATAGTAATACTATTAGTTACTATACGATACTTAATTTAATAGTAAATTATCGCGTTCAGGTATTTACCCCCTTTCTTATTACTACTCTCGGAAACTATAGTATTATACTCGGAAGGACCTGGCTTTCGGAATATCAAGTACTCTTAGATACCTCTAAACGATAGATTATTTAGCTACTATATACTCCTCCTAATAACGTTTATAGCTCTCCGATCGAGATTAAGGACTTACGTAAACGCTATACCTACTAGCGCTACTAATACGACGCTAATAAACGAAACGAACGCCTTAATCAGTTCTAGGAAGCGTATAAGGAATAGTAAAGCGCAGCTAACTCTCCTATTAATATTCGAGCTATTATTAACTCTATCTCTATTATCAAACGACTATTACTAGCTCGGAAGCGCATTTCTAGGGAGACTTATAGCTATAAAAACACTAGAGAAGCTACCGATACACGGCCGAAGTACGTACGATTCAGCGACATTATCGCCTATATCCCGCGTGAATCTCTACTTCAACTCTAATTAGAAGTCTCTACGTTAAAGACCTACGTATAAGACTACGCTTATGCAATTCACACTATAGACTAATAGTTACTCGGAATACTATCTCGCGACTTAACAGAAGCTACTTAAAGTATAAAAATAGCTATTATGATATTTCGGAAGCGATAAAGATCACCTCGTATACTTAGACCTCTTCTAGAGCTTCCTACGCTAGAGATTTACACGATTAGCAGCCTAGCCTTCTATCTCTTATATAAACGCTAGAAGTCTTCTAATAATAAGATCTTCTCTACTACCCTTCACGAGATAAATAAGCTTCTTAATAACCGAATCGTAATTCAGTAACGTAATACTACTATCGTATCTTTAACTATCGACCTTACGGAATATCGCAAAACCGCCTAGTAATTTATTATTAGCTTAAGCGAATTAGATTCAGAACTATAGATCCCTTATAAGTATAGCTAGTAAGTATACGTCTTTTCTAAGGAAGCTAGCGATATTCTCCCTCCTTATCGCTTATACGATTACCGAATTAAGCTTAAGGAATTTGCTTAGAAGAACTTTAAATACTCTCTTTTATATAAGATATTAGCTTAAGAACTTAAAGTTTTTAATGCGTATATTACTAATAACTTAGCTAAAGGTTTTATCGAACCTTCTTAAGTACTATACGCTGTACTTATTCTTTTCGTTAAGAAAGCTAATAGAAGTCTAAGATTCTATATCGACTTTCGCGTACTTAATAACCTCACGAGGAAGGATCAATATCTACTACTATTAATCGATAAAATACTAGCTAGAATCTCTATTACTAAGATATTCACTAAACTAGATATTCGCTAGGCGTTCTACCGAATTCGAATGGATCTAGCCTCTGAAGAGTATACGACCTTCCGGACCTATTATAGTACATATAAGTGCAAGGTACTCCTTTTCGGTCTAACTAATAGCCCTACGATATACTAGCGATATATGAATAATATCTTATTCGACTACTTAGATAACTTCTATATAGTATATCTAGACGATATTCTAATTTACTCTAACGACCTACTATAGTATTAATTATACGTATATAAGGTACTATAACGATTATAAGACGCTAGATTATAAGCTGACCTTAAGAAGTATAAATTTAACGTTACTTATACTAAATACCTTAGATTTATTATCTCTACTTCTAAGATCGAGGTAGACCTTAAGAAGGTTAATATTATATAATCTTAGAATTACCTGACTATAGTTAAGGGCGTATAATTATTCTTAAGCTTTTATAACTTCTACTAACGATTTATTAAGGACTATAGAATTATCGCAAAACCTCTTATATAACTTACTAAAAATAATATATTATTTCGGTTTGCTAAAGAGTATAAAGATACCTTTAATTACCTAAAGCATACTCTTACTTTAGTACTACTCCTCTACTACTATTAGTAATATCTACTTTATATAATCGAAATAGACGCTAGTAATAGAGTAATAGCAGGTATACTATCGTAATAGTATGACGAAAACTAGTTCCTAGTAGCCTACTTCTCTAAGACTATACTACCTGCCGAGCTTAATTACGCTATTTATAATAAGGAAATACTCGCAATTATATAATCTTTTAGTAACTAGAGATCTGAGCTTATAAGCGTACTGTATTAGATCCGCGTTATTACTAATTATAAAGCTCTTAAGTACTTTATAACTTCTAAATAGCTAAACGTATAATAAGCCCGATAAGCCGAGCTACTCTTAGATTATAACTTTATAATTACCTATTAACCTAGGAAGTATAATCTACTTGCCGATGCTCTCTCTCGTAGAATAGATAAATTAGATAACTAGAATAATACTAAAAGAACTTAGCGTTTATAGTAGCTATTACGCGAAGACTAAATCGATCTAGTATTACTTATAAGTAACCTCCGGAATAGCTCCGACTCTATAGATAACTTTAAGCTTATTAATACCTTAGAAGTCGCTAACCTATCGCTAGTCTTTTCTATAGTATAGTAAGTACTTAATGCTAATCGCATTATATTATTACTCTAAGCTTTACGGAAACAAGCTCTCTCTGCTACTCCTAGAAAACTAACTATAGAAAAAGATCTTCTACTCTATAAAGGAAGACTAATTATACTTAACGTCTTATACTTTCATACGCTACTTATACGCGAAGTATACGACTGATTAGAGACTACTTATCTAAGTGCAAAGAAGACCTTATAACTACTAGTATTATAATACTAGTAGTACGGAATCGCTTTAACTATTAACTAGTATTACTATAACTATTATACTTACTAATAAATTTAAGTACTGCGTAATAAGAAACTAGGCCTCCTCTAACCTCTACCTGTACTATCACGTCTATAGGAGTATATTACAGTCGACTACTATAGCTTCAACCGCGATAAACATAGCTATAATAACGTTCTCGTATTTATCGACTATTTTAGTAAATAAGTAATTAGTATTCTATACCGAAAGACTTCCGATACGCGCGACCTTATAAAGCTTTACTTATACTATATATACTACTATTTTAGAGCTCTATTAATAATTACCTCTAATAGGGAGCCTTAATTCGTTTCCTGTTTTTAGACTATAGTTATTATAATTCTTAGTACTAAAAGATAGCTTTCTGTAGTAGACTACTTATAAATAGATAGCTAAATAGAGATCTATAACTAATATCTCTAATGCAGATTACGACTTTTTATCTCTTACTATTAAAATAACTAGTCGGAATTCTTACTTATTATAGACTACGCTTAGATAACTCTCTCTTACGAATCCCTTAGAGGTCTCTTACCCTTTAAAGTTATTTATAGATATATACCTCGTGTTAATTAGAATTAGAAAGACTTACTTAACTCTACTATACTTACTAATAAGTTAAATACTTAGTAAGCTCTAGATTATACTAATCGCTTACGTGATACTTAGACTACTACTTAATCTAGCCTCTAACGTGTATAAGCTAAGATATCTTAATCCTATAATCGCTTACGCTGTGAAATCGACTTCACTATAGATGACCTTATCTAGCTAGATATACGCTACTTTATAAGTACTCGACTTAGTAAAAAACTCGACTTCTTAACTAATAGACCCTTCCGTGTAATTAAAAAGGTCAGAAGCTCTTATCGCCTATAGCTCCTTACTAGTATAAAAGTATATAACGTATTCCCTGCTACTAAGCTACGGAAGTATCTAAACGACCCCTTACTAAGATAAACCTTACTGCTACTACTATTTATTAATATTACTAGTAATAATGAATAAGAGATCGAAGATATACTTACGTGCTGTAAGTAGCGCAATAGCCTCTTATACCGAGTTTCCTAGTTAAATTAAGACGTCGATCTTATATAGTACGACGCTATAGATATTAAATACGCTCTCGCTAAGCTATAATAATTCTATTTTAATAACTTAATTTAAGCTAGACCTCCTGCTAGACTACCTAATTAGCTAAAAGCTTTCTACGATAGAATTAATAATTATAACTACCTTAATAGTAATAAGGAGATAGACTAACGCTCGAGGGCGAGCTTTTTTCGGAGGGGGGGGTAGTATAACGACTAGTTAGGTTTAGAGGTCTCTCCCTATTAGTAGAAACACTTACTACTAAGCGAGATTATACGAGTAGAGTTTAGGGGCCCCTTTTCATATATATACTTCTATTCTGTCTCTACTTCTTCACTCCTTAGTTATAGATTCTCAAGTGATTCTTATTACTTTATATTCATAGTAATATGAGGTCTTATTACTCAGGTAGTTATAAGACCTTTCTAGAGCAAGCGTCACAAGAAGTAGCTTAATATTCTTAAGTTTCTTAAGTACTTTATATATATATTAAATATACTCGGTCTCTATCTTAAAGTAGATAAGTATATCATCTAAGTAAGCAACTACGAAAACATCGAGGTATTTATATAATTAGTTATTAATTATCTATTAGTAAAACGCAAGTGCGTTCGTAAGACTAAATAATATAACTTAGTATTTATATAAGCTATAGCGTATTCTGAACGCTATTTTCTATTCTTCGCCGGGTTTTATCTATATAAGGTTATATACTCCTCTTATATCTAGTATTATAAATATAGTAGCTCCTTATAGTCGATCGTATAGCTTATTTATCAGGGGTAATAAGTATCGATCCTTAATTATAATACTATTAATATTATAGTAGTTAATATATAAGCGGAGTTTCCTATCTTTCTTCGGAACAAAGAGTATTAGACTCGCGGCTAATGAAGTAGATAGTCGTATGAAACCTTTCGCTAGGTTATTATCTATATATTCCTTTAGGGTTTTTAATTCTACTACGGATTATTAGTATATTAGTCTAAAGCTAAGTATCTTTCCTAGTTCTAAGGGTATCTCGTGATCTTATAGTTAGTACTATAGAAGAGCCTTATTCTTAGGACCTTCCTAGAAAAGTTACTTATAATCCTTATATACTACTAGTATTCGCTTTAGTATAGAGGCCTAGATTTAGTCCTTATTAGTCGAGAGAGCTATATATAACTTATCCCGCTTCGGGTCGTTATCTATCTATTTAAGTACCTTACAGTCGCTTCTATACTAATAATAGTTTATTATAATTCGCTCTTTCTACTAGTTAATAGTAAGGTTATAGAATTTTAACTATAGTATACTAAGTACTAACTTATAAGCGCTTAAGTTAATAATATTAAATTTAATATCTTTAGTATATCCTTTTAGTGTTTTTATATTTAATTAATTAGTTTAGAGAGTTATATATCTATTCTTATTTCTGATAATATCCTTATCTAACGCGAATAGATAATATAAGAGTTCCTTTTTAACTAGTCTGAACTTATAGTTTACTACTATCTTATAATCTATGAAATTACCCGTAGCTCTAGAGTCTACTATAGCTCTAAGCGCTTATCCTCTGAAATAGACTATTAGGAATAGTTATTATCCTTTTCTTATTATATAAAGTTCTTTATCGTATAAGTTCTTAGGCTCTTTATAATTACTTATTAATAGCCTTTTATCGCCGAGACCTCCTAGTTTTTTAATATCTCTAGTACTTCTAGGGCTATATAGTAAATATTATTATTATCTTCTGTAAGCTAGAATACTAGTATCTATTTCTAGGGCTAAAAGTCGGCGTTCTCCTTTCTATTATAATAGATATTATATAAGTTAGTCTAGTAGGACAACTATATAAGTGTAGCGTATCGCAAGTAATTAATCTATAATACGTCGTTCTTCTTTTCGACCTTCCGGAGTTCGTTTTTTACCTATTCTCGTAATCCTCTATAAACTGCTAGTCTTATTTATATAATTAGTATATAATCTATATTTTCTCTAATAGTATCCTAGTATTACTAACTGCGTCGAACCCCTTATTCGGTTTCGCTTAGTATATCCTTATATCCTTAGAGTATATAATGAATTCGTATTAATAAGTCTAAGTATACTTCTACTAAGTCCTTCTAATATTAGATAGCTTCTAACTCTATATCGTTATAAGGTAGCGATTTCTCGATAACTTCTATTATACTATTTTCGAAGATTTCCTCTGCTTCAGCGTAAGCTTTCCTAATACTCTTCTTACTTATAGCAATAAGAAGTCGTATATTTTCTTTAAAAGTGATTTCTAATCTATTAGAGCTATATTCGGAGGGTATATTAGAACTAGGTCCTGAGTTCTCGACGTCGAGTTAATTTATAGCCTCGCGGAGTTCCTCCTTATTATCTAAGTTAATATTAATATAGTTATTATCTAATTCTAGTCCCTTTTAGATATAGCTAGTATATAATATTATTAGTTTATTATAACCCCCTCTCCTTTAGATAGTAGTATTAAGTTCTTATCGTAGTAGATAACTCTAGGATCTCTTTCCTCCGCTTTAATTACTCTTATAGTTCCTTGCGAGGTATCTTAGTTTTCTATAATTAAAATAAGTACGATCTTATATATATTTTGTTCGCTGCTATAGCGATAATTCTTTCTTATGCGTAGTATCGAGTTCTATAGGGTCTCTATAGTCTCGTTTATCATAACTAGAGTAGTTAACCTTACCCCTGAATCCTCTTTTACTTATTTACCTATAGTTAGAATCGAACTTTCCTTTCTTCTCTATACTATATTTATACTAGTTATTATCGATTTTGCACGTAGCTTTAATAAGTTAGCTAAAGGTAGTAACCCTAGCTCTATAGCGTATAAGCTCGTCTTTAACGAAGTCCTTAAGACCTTTTCAGTATATATATAAGTGCTTTATTACTCTATTCGGTACGAGTAGAGTAGCGCTGAAAGTCTCTAGTATAAGCAGTTGCTAACCCCTTCTATCGTAGAGCTTCGATAGCTCTTTCTGCCTCCTTCTATTCGTCTATAACTCTAAAATTAGCTTTTAATTCTTTAAGGAATCCGTCCTATATAGTAAATATATCGATAGTAGTTTACTCAGCTTTATTAGTATTAATAACTCCTTCTTTATTACTATAGATAAAGTAGTCCTCGAGAAACCTTTTAATCTAATTTAAAGCTTTACCTTCGAGCAGGGTAACTACCTAAAGGACTATCTTAGTATCGGACCGAAAGCGGTCGCTATTAAATTTAATATAGAGTCGGAGTTAGAGTATAAATCCTTAAAGCTTATTACATTCTCTTATAAAAGCTTTAATATTTTTATATCGAATGTTCTTATCGATCTCTCTAACTAGAGTAGTAAGTGTATCGATCCTTTTAGATATTAATAATAAAGTAAGTACTCCCCGGGAGCTTCTTAAGATAGATATATTTTACTTAATCTGATATATATACTAGTACCTATTAGTATAGTACTTAAAGTATAACGTATAATAAGGCGTAGTATTCGTCTTAGAGTGCGAAAGAGGTTAGTTAAGTAAGCAGGGATACTATTACTAGATCAAGTCTAGTAATCTTTATAAGTTACTAAGTATAAGTAAGATATTATATTTAAGTTAAGCACGAAGCTTCTATCTAGTGAGTAGATATGCTAGTATATATAGTACTTTCGTTCTATTGAATTATCTGAATTATCTGAATTATTATCTAGTTCAGGAACTATAAGCTGATTTAGCATATAACTTTCGTCACGTGACCTATAGCTTCTCTATGCAGTATAGAGCTAGTCAAGTAGGTTAGTCTGCCTGCCGAGCCTCAAGGTTATATTACCTGTTGCAGCTAAGGGTTATAACAGAAACGACGAATTAATCGCTACTTAGAGGCGTAAGATAGTATTCTGGAATTCTTATTACCTTTACTTTATCGATAAATCTGCTTATAACAAATATATAGCAGAAAGAAGGAGAAGTTAGGCTCTAAGAGGAGCTTTAGTAGAGGTATTAAGAGTTCTAAAAAGGTCGATAAAGTAGTTAATATTACTAGTATACTCTATAAGAGGGTATTATTAACCTTTAATCTTCTAAAGCTCTATTACTATAGAGATCTTTACTAAATAGCTTGAAAAGAGTATCTTACTAGAGTATATTAAGCTTAGAATCAGAGTTATTATTATAAATAACGCCTCTATCTATAGAGCTCCTAAAGTCGCTATCTTATGCGCTACCTTCGGTCTTTAGCTTGAATATCTCCTATTATATTACCCCTTTTTCAACCTAATTAGAAAGAGTTTCGCAGATCTAAAGGTATAAATTAGAAGAAATTAGAGATAGAAATAGTATACCTAGGAGGAGTTTAAAAGCTTCTTAATACTAGCTATACGTATAGTTAGAATTAGAGCTAAAGCTTAACGTAGAGTAAGGGCATATTTTCGCTATTATAAGTACTAAGGTCTTAAAGAAGAAGAAGAAGAGGAAGAAGGCATATAAATAGTTATAATTACTAGAAATTTGCTCTCTACTCCTCCTCCTTCTCCTCCTCCTTCTCCTCCTCCTCCTCTTCTATAGTTTATTATACTTCTTACTAATTATATTACTTCTTAAATACTTTCAAATTTATCTTTATAACTTTTAAGACTCTAGCTTTTATTCTAAGCTCTATTCCCTCTCTAATCGTCGTCTCTGATATTATAGCTATATTATACTCTTGCTCTATAAATATCTTAATAGCGAAGTCGAATTACGAAGCTATAGAAGCTTTAGGGAGTAGTAAGAGCTTATAAAGAAACGTTTTCAGCGCAAATAATACCTCCTTAGAATTATTACTACTACGTAGTAGGCTCGACTCTCGCAGATCTGCTATCGATAGAAACTTACTCCTAGCTCTCTTCTATAGTCGATTTAGAGGTAATTAAGGTTTAGGTAATTAATATTTATAGTCTAGAGGAGGTATATTAAGTTAAGAGTATATCAGAGGTTAAAAATAACCCTATAAGCTAGGAGTATAAGGAGACTATATTAGAGGAGGTTAAGGAGGTTATATTATAAGGTACTAATATAGGAAGCTATTTAGAGGCTAATAAGGCGTCTGCAGAGGGTATTATACTCTTATTCGACGTTCCGGTGATAAAGATAAATCATAGTAAGACTCTCTCTTCTTCTGCTTCCTCCCTCTTCTCTCCTTTACTTCTTCTGCCTCTCGACGCCTAGTAAGCTCTCTTAATATAGTGATTCTTCGGTTTAGCGTGATTCTTTAGTAAATAACGCCGGTATACCGCCTTTTAGTATAAACCCTACTAAATATTAATATACTATAATTATCAGAACTAGAAACTACTAAAGCTCTATAATTACTATACTAATTTGCCTTTAAACTACGTCTTTTTAAAGCTCTTAATCTATAGAGTATATATTAAGTCTGCGGCTATACCTTCTAAATCTGCTTCTAAGATTAGTATAAAAGCTCTAAAAGGACGTAAATCGACTAAACTATATACTTAACTACTTTCTGCGCTAGTATAACTAGCTAAAATAACCCTGAAAATTAATACTAAGAGTACTGCAACTGAGTCTACTGAGCTTACTATAGACTCAGTTGCAGCTATAATACTAGCTATAGTACTAGTACTAGCTATAGTAAGCTAATCGACGCCTCCACCTCTACCTGAATCGATTATACTCTCTTCTTCGCCTCCGCAGATTATTATATAGGTTATAGAGTTAGAAATTCGATACTACCTAGATAGTAAGCGTATTAGTAGTATAATTAGTAGTATTTTAAATAAGCTAGGAGAGGAGGGATATACCTACTAATCGATTAAAGAGACTACTAGAGAAGTAGTAGATAATACTATTAATTCAAGGGGTATTTCTAGCCTAAGAAGAGATTATACTTACTAGTACACTATATATAGAGCTAATAGTAATCCGACTAAGGTAGATATTAGTAATTCAGCTGATTTCGACTATATTATTAAATAAGTTTTAAACTAGGGAGCTAAAGGTAAGGAGAAGATACTTAGACTCTAGATTTGCTTTAGTATTATCTTAACTCCTTAGAGTATAATTCGATCTCTATAGAAAGATCTAGTACTAGTAAAGCCTCTAATTATTACTATTCTAAAGCGTATATATAGAGATCTGAGAGAGGAGAGAGAGGAGGTACTAAAGCCTAAGAAACCTCGTATAACGATAGTATAGTTAATAGAGGAGGAGAAACTAAGCTATTAAGCCGAAAAAGGAACCTTTAAGGAGCTCTTAACCTTAATTCAAGTACTATAGGCTTATAAAGTTAGCTCTTATAGTTCAACTACTCGCTTTTACTAAGTAAATAATAATAAGTACTATTACTTTTCAGGAGCTGATTTAACTCGCTAGGGCTATGATATTAAAGAAGGAGTTATTATAATTAATAAGCTTTCTATACTTTATAGAGGAGACTTATTAAGAGAGCTTACTAGGCGTCGAGAGGCAGAAGAAGTAAAGGAGAGAAGAGGGAGGAAGCAGAAGAAGAGAGAGTCTTACTATAATTTATCTTTATTACTTGAATTTCGAATATGAGCTTAATACCCTCTGCAGACGCCTTATTAGCCTCTAAATAGCTTCCTATATTAGTACCCTATAATATAACCTCCTTAACCTCCTCTAATATAGTCTTCTTATACTCCTAGCTTATAAAGCTATTTTTAACCTCTAATATACCCTTAACTTAATATACCTCCTCTAGACTATGAATATCGACTACCTGAACCTTAATTACTTCTAAATCGACTATAGAAGAGAGCTAAGAGTAAGTTTCTATTAATAGTAGATCTGCGAGAGTTAAGCTTATTACGTAGGAATAGTAATTCTAAGGAGGTATTATTTACGCTGAAAACGTTTCTTTATAAGCTCTTACTAACCCCTAAAGCTTCTATAGCTTTATAATTCGACTTCGCTATTAAGATATTTATAGAGTAAGAGTATAATATAGCTATAATATCAGAGATAATAATTAGAGAGGGAATAGAGCTTAGAATAAAAGCTAGAGTCTTAAAAGTTATAAAGATAAATTTGAAGGTATTTAAGAAGTAATATAATTAGTAAGAAGTATAATAAACTATAGAAGAGGAGGAGTGTGACGCTTACTCTAGAAAGGTCTTAAAACTACCTGAGTAATAAGACCTCATATTACTATAAATATGAAGTAGTAAGAATCACTTGAGAATCTATAACTAAGGAGTAAAGAAGTAGAGAGAGAATAGAAGTATATATATGAAAAGGGGCCCCTAAACTCTACTCGTGTAATCTCGCTTAGTAGTAAGTGTTTCCACTAATAGGGAGAGACCTCTAAACCTTACTAGTTTTTATACTACTCCTTCTTCTGAAAAAAGCTCGCCCTCGAGCGTTAGTCTATCTCCTTATTACTATTAAAGTAATTATAATTATTAATTCTATTATAGAAAGCTTTTAGCTAATTAATTAGTTTAGCAGGAGGTCTAGCTTACGTTAAGTTATTAAGGTAGAATTATTATAGCTTAGTAAGAGCGTATTTAATATCTATAGCGTCGTACTATATGAGATCGACGTCTTGATTTAACTAGGAAACTCGGTATAAGAGGCTATTACGCTACTTGCAGTATATAAGTATATCTTCGATCTCCTATTTATTGTTATTAGTAATATTAATAAGTAGTAGTAGTAGTAAGGTTTATCCTAGTAAAGGGTCGTTTAGATACTTCCGTAGCTTAGTAGCAGGGAATACGTTATATACTTTCATACTAGTAAGGAGCTTTAGACGATAAGAGCTTCTGACTTTTTTAATTATATAGAAAGGTCTATTAGTTAGGAAGTCGAGTTTTTTACTAGGTCGAGTACTTATAAAGTAGCGTATATCTAGCTAGATAAGGTCGTTTATAGTAAAGTCGACTTTATAGCGTAAGCGATTATAGGATTAGGATATCTTAGCTTATATATATTAGAAGCTAGATTAAGTAGTAATTTAAGTGTTATATAAGCGATTAGCGTAATCTAGAGCTTACTAAGTATTTAACTTATTAGTAAGCGTAGTAGAGTTAAGTAAGTCTTTCTAATTCTAATTAACGCGAGGTATATATCTATAAATAACTTTAAAGAGTAAGAGACCTCTAAAGGATTTATAAGGGAGAGTTATCTAAGTATAGTTTATAATAAGTAAGAATTCCGACTAGTTATCTTAATAGTAAGAGATAAAAAGTCGTAATCTATATTAGAGATATTAGTTATAGATCTCTATTTAGCTATCTGTTTATAAGTAGTCTACTATAGAAAGCTATCTTTTAGTACTAAGAATTATAATAACTATAGTCTAAAAATAGGAAACAAATTAAGGCTCTCTATTAGAGGTAATTATGAATAGAGCTCCGAAATAGTAATATACGTAGTATAAGTAAAGCTTTATAAGGTCGCGTGTATTAGAGGTCTTTTAGTATAGAATACTAATTACTTATTTACTAAAATAGTTAATAAATACGAGAACGTTATTATAGCTATATTTATCGC